>JAOTQJ010088542.1:0-12168 GCA_025642045.1 Solanum sejunctum
AAGGACCTAAGTTAAGTAAAATGTTACATAGGTCCCAATACTTTATTAAATCAAACCAATTGAGGATGTTCGGGGTTTAACTTACGTTGTGGGTCCTAACATCATGCATGCCAAATATTGATGGGTTGAGGGACTTAATTTTGGATGAGGCACATAATTGTTCCAACTCTATTCACCCAGATTCAACAAAGATGTATAGGCATTTAAGGGAAGTGTATTGGTGGTGTGGTATTAAAAGAGATACTTGCCAAGTTTGTAGCAATTTGTCTTAATTTTCCATAAGTCAAAGCCAAACATCAATGGTCGGGAGGCCTAACCAAGACATAGATATTCCTATTTTGAAGTGAAAAGATATCAACATTGATTTTGTGATTATTTTACCAAAGACTAGATAATATTTTAATTCTATATGGGTCATTGTTGATAGGATAATGAAATTGGATCATTTCTTAATAGTTAAAATGACTTATACTGTCGGAGATTATGCTAGATTGTACATCCATGAGTTGGTTAGATTGCATGGGGTCCCATTGTCTATTATTTTAGATTGTGGTGCTCATTTTACTTCGCACTTTTGGAGATCCTTATACAGAAGTCTCGATACCAAAGTTAAGCTTAGCATGATCTTTCTCCCACAAATGGATACCTGAAAAAAATCATTTAAAATCTTGAGGATATTTGTGTTTTGAAATTTAAATGTAGTTGGGATGAGCATCTTCCACTTATTGAGTTTTCTTACAACAATAGTTATCATTCTAGCATCGGAATGACACCCTTTGAAACTTTATATGGTAGGCATTTTATATCGTTGGTTGGGTGCCTTAAACTGTAAGCAATGGCTTTAATAGGTTTGGACTTTGTTATGTAAGCTTTAGAGAATGTGAGGTTAATATGGGAAAGATTAAAGATGGTTCAATGTTGGCAAAAGTCCTATTCTAATGTGAAGAGAAGAGATTTGAGTTTAATGTTGATAATTACGTGTACTTAAAAGTGTCACCCATGAAGGGTGTAGTCTGGTTCGCCAAGAAAATAAACTTGAGCACAAGGTATGTAGGACCTTATAGAATCTTCAAGGGAATTAGTAAAGTTGTGTATGAGTTGGAGTTGCCTACAGTGATGAGTATGGTTCACCTAGCCTTTCTTGTATCGTTGTTGAGAAAGTGTATAGGTGACACAAGCTCTATAATGCCTTTGGAGTTTGTGGGTATTATAGACAATAACTTGACATATATGGAATATCCAGTGGATATATTTGATCGATAAGTGAAAAGGTTGAGAAAGAAAAATGTCGCATTGGTCAAAGTCCTTTGGAGGAACTAACAAGTTGAAAGTTATATTTGGGAAGCCGAAGAAGACATGAACAAGTGATATCCTTATCTCTTCCACTCTACTCAAGCATAAGGTAATAATTAACTCCTATCTATGGTGTCACGTCTTGAATTTCAGCCCTTATGTCATTTTTGCATGCGTACATGTTAATGGTAACAAGTTTTGATTATTTTGATGTGTATTATTGAGACCTTTTGAGAAGTATGATCAAGTTGCATTGATTGCTATCGTGTTGGGATTAAAGTTGTCTAATCACTCTTCTCAAGCAAAATTTCATGACATTCGAAGATGAATGTTCCCATGGGGAGATATTGTAAACCTTCCACGTAACTCAAAATGTCCATATGAAATATTTCTTAAGTATCTTAAAATACGTGCGTGATTTTTCAAATTTAACTTTGTATTATTTGTCAAGAGGCAAAATTATGTAGGAAAGAGGTGACATTCGATTTTTATGTGACATATATCAAAAGATAATTCTCTAGGTGATTTGGGCCTAAACAAGTAGGGTAAACAACCAATGCACGTCCCGAACTTTGTCCCCATAGTACAAAAGTACCTAAATTCGTACGTAAGCCAAAATAGGGGAAAATTAATCTTTGGGTAATAATGAATTGTCTGGGAACAAGTCTGCATCGCGCCTCTGCTCCCCCACAACACATAATTTTTTTGAACTATCTTTATTTCAGTTAAGAGCAACTGGGCTATAATCCAACACCCTTATAGATGAGATTTCTCTATTATTCCATCATTTTTAACCCTAATTATCTAAAGAACTCTCATAAAATCTTATCTAATTCTCACCAAATTCCTTATCTAAATTCAAGATTCCCAAGAACTCTCTTTGGATATCAAGAACTCAAGTGAATTGTTTAAGCTTCCTCAAGTTTCCTTCAAGTAATTTCAAGGGTTAAGGTATTTGGGTCTTCATTCATAGGTTCTTCCAACCATGAAGCCCACCTCTCCCTTTTTATGAAATTTCATGATTTTAAGGCTTGATACTTTATGGGTAATTCCTATTATACATTATCAACATGATTTAAGTTGATTATATGAATTATTGGGTTGATTACACATGAATACCTGTGGGGGTTTGATATTATGATATGATTATGACACTAAAGCATTGTGTACTATGATATCTCGGATGATTTGGAAAGTTTATTGATTTTTAAATGGATTTCATGATACCCATTATGGGAGTTTTATTGCAATAGTTGTGGGTAGTTTTGAATGATTCTTAAATGACATGATAGTTGAATCAGAACATTTTTAAAGTCATGAATGCTATGAATCTTTTTTATTATGAAGCTTTGGTTTTGATGAACTACTCTATGATGATATAATGATATTTTAAGACATTATATATTATGACTTGAATATAACTTGAGTATTCCTTGGGATTGTGATATACCACCTAGAGGACCTTGGTAGATAACCATTAAACCTTAACTGTTTTGCCACCATATGTTAGTGATTAGCTAGTGGATCCATATAGCTGTTATTGCATGATTCATTGAAAATAGTGGGGTTCCTATAAGGTATATACTATTTGATCTTCGAAAAAGGTGGTCTTCCCATAAGACTTTTATATTAACCAAAAAGGGTGGAGTTCCCTAAAAGTAACCAAAAATGGTGATGTTTCTATAAGGTGTTTGCGAAGCATTCTCCGAAATGGAAAATTTTAGTAAGGTCAGTGTTTGATTTACCATGGCAAAGTAGACCACTCCTTTATTCAGTGTGGAGTAAACACCAGGATTCCATGTAGTAGCTAGCTTGGTCTTATATGTCGGATGTGGTCCGTCCTCATTTAAGTATAATATGTTTGTAATTTGGCTATCCTCATGAATGTTTTTTACTAAGGCATTGATCATTCATGTCATATTGAGCTTATATCCTTTATATATGATTATGCATCTTGATTATATTGGGTTATGTCTTTGTCAAATTTCACCCCGTATACTTAGTACATTCTAAGTATGAATGCATACTTTTGCCTATATGATCTAACCATGTAGGGACTGAAGCTCCTGTTCATTCACCTCCTTGTGGCTACACGGCCTATTGAAGATTACTATTTTGAGTCCTCTATTTTAGGGACAACATTCACTTTCCTTTTATGCTTTGTTAAGACTTACTTAAATTTGAGGGTAAGCCCACAAGATGTCTTAGCTCCCATTCCACGCATGGTATAGGTGTTGTTGGATATAGATACATATGCTCTGAGCTTGACTCCTATGATGACTATTTAATTATAGGAGACTTACCTTGGACATTATCCCTTTCTATGTGTTGATGCTTGCTGTATATATGATATGGAAGTCCTAAGCCCCTATTATCCTGACATTGTGATCATACTTACCCGCCCCATAATCTTTACTCGCTAGTGATGGAGGAAAGTCATATTCCTTATAACATGCCCATAGCTTGAGTCCAAAGCCCTATTTCATTTAGAATTACTTATTGGTTATGTACTTATATTTTCGCAACCAAGGATATGCTACTTATGCTTAGAAGCTTGTTTGGGGTCCTTTTGGATTCTCCATTCGTCGTAACACATCTAGCCCCTAGGCTTTGGTCATGATAGGTAAGTAGGGCCTTACAAGGTGGTTAGGATAGTTGGAAAAGTGGATATAAGTTGTAGTTGTCCATGGGAATGAGCATGATTCATTCGATTTTTCACGTATCAATGTTGAGGAAATTCATGGGTGATGCAAACTCTATAGTTTGACTAGAAGAGATAAACATTAAAGACAATTTAACTTATGAGGAAGTTCCAATTAAAATTCTATATCAACATGTGATGAGGCTAAGAAATAAGGAACTTACATCCATAAAAGTGCTTTGGAAACAATGAACAAATTGAAGTTGCAACACGGGAAGTGTAAGCAGACATGATGAACTATTATCCTTATCCATTCCACTCTATTCAGACCTAAGGTATTAATTTTTTCTTACTCAATACCTCTAATATCTTTCATGCATACCCCTACTTCAATATTTATGGACTATTTTGAGACATATTTTAAATATGGATTTTGAGAATTTCATGAAAAGATGTTTAAATTGCATTTTTGAATGCATGTTGGGTTTTTAGCTGATGTTTAGATCCTTAGAACCTACATTTAAGAATATTCATGGATGAATATTCCCAAGCGAGAGATATTATAAGGACCCTCATGTTGGAAACCTTGTTAGTGTAGAAAATGTTAGACTAGAAAGGTTCGAGCCCAATTCATGACCCATAGTTTAAATACAAGGCTCACGAGTCATACACAAGGCTCGTGGATAGGGGCCACCGAAAAGTGAAAATTTTCTAAGTGTCGAAGTAACCACAAGGACTATTTATGGACCATGGATGGAAACATGGATCGTCAATTGAGTCATAATGTGAGTTCCAGAAGATGAAGGAATGTTGGAATTTTCGGAAGCTACCCATGACCAACAGGATGACCCAAAGTCTTGTTTACGGTCTGTGGTTTGTTTTTGTGGATGGGGGCCTAGGAAATGGAAATTTGACTATGTGTGGGAGAGTTCCACGATAGGGTCTATGACCCATGGATCGATCCGACCTATCAAATGGTTTCGTTGTTTGGTAGGTTGGTAACCACACTCTAAATATTTAAAAAGGAGAACAAGATGACATGAACTACGACTTGTGGTTTAGTCCACAACCCGTAATCGAGGTCTTGTGGTTTGAATCTTGCTTTTTTACTGAAGGGCATTTTTGTCCTTTTTGTATAAGTTAGGCCTAAAAATACACCATTGTTATGACTTTAAGCCCCTAAGTGGACCTAAAATCCCTAAGGATTCCCCTTCCTTTCATTCTTCCAACTTATAAAATATTCAAAGGTAATTATTTTCTCTAGAAGGTAAGGCAAAAGGCTAGGGTTTCAAGATTCTTCCTAACATCTTCAAGTTGCTTCTTCCTAGAATACAACCATGGTATATGAGTTAATTTATGGGTTACTTTTACTCACAAAACCATTCCTTAAAACTTTTAAATTTTCTTTAAGTTCCTTGAAATGCTATAATGCATGCTAATGATTTAAATTATGATTTTGTGATGTGTGACTGTGCATTGGATCCCCAATGTTACCATTCTATGATTTTCTATGCATTTTCATGAATTTTAAGTTGATATCAATGATCCCAATGATTAGTACTTTAATGGTGATGTGTGGGTTATTGGTAATTGGTTGGAATAAGCATATTTTCTCTATGTTCATGCATTACTCTTTTGACTTATGTGTTTCCTAAACCATGTACTAGACCATATAGTTTAAGGTGATTCTTGCATAATAGGACAATGATGATAAGAGTATAAAAGAAAGGTTTTAAGTTTATAATCTTTACAAATATATAAGCATGTAAATTATGCCCATAAAAGATGTTCATCGTGGTCCCTAAGCTGAAAGGACAATTCTCACTTGGTACTTCCTACGTTTGGAGCTACTTTTTAAGATTGATACTTATGAACTAAGTGTCAGTAATTAATTAACTACACATTTTAAGGTATTCCATAGAATTAATTAGCATCAAATAAGGTATTTAGGTGGGGTTCGGTAAGGGAACCCAAGAAGCAACCCTTTGTCTTATTAACTATGTGCTACCATAAGAACCTTTGTAGGCTAGGCTAGTGGATCCACGTGGGTCATTTATGTTATGTGATGATATATAGTATGTGATGGTGTTCCATCTGGCATGTGGATTCTCAATGCTAACATAGGAATTTTCATTGGATTCAATGTAGTAGCCAACATGGTCGTATATGTTGGTTGTGGTCCCTTCTCACAGAGTGTAAGACTTGGTATGTTCATTCCATCACATATGTTCATATGTTGCAATACCTTTACATCATATTAAACATTATTTCTTATACATGGTTAAGATCATATAAAGGATGATTATATTGTTTCATACGTTGATGTGTTTTAACTTATGAATGATGGTATTGCAATTTCATTTTTGCATTGCATCTAACATACTTATACAATGCAATGTACTATTGTATATTTTGCATAGATCATATGAACATATCGGAACTAGCACTCCTCCTCCTCTAGTACGTGGCTAGTTATTAGCATTCAAGACTTGTGTTTGTGGTGAACCCTTAGTTTGGGTCTCTACCTATTTCTCATTCATGCTTTGTACTATTCAGATGATGTATATTTTTAGCTTTTATGAACCAGGCGGTTTTACTTTATAATTTAATTTAGAATCTATTTTATAAGGGAAACCAAAATCATGCACTTGTTTTTGTTGACCTATGTTACATGGTATGTTTGTGGACAATGATGTATGCTTGGGATGCTTCTTTATATTTAAAATGTTTCCCCTTAGTCCCTTTCCCGTGTGTTTCCATATTATGAATGTATTCAAATGAATGTTTAATATGCTAAGCTGGCATAGATGAGGTTCCGAGGGTTGTCTCATTTGTCGTGTTATAACTACACCCTAGGCTTGTATCATGACACTAGTCCTTGCTATGATCAAGTATGTAGAGGCATGTATTGGAGTAATGATGTTGTAATTCCCCTTAACGAGAAATCTTTGACTCTTATGATGCTATGTTCCACTTGCTTACTATTATGATTAATTTTTTTACCTTATACATGCTTATGATCTAAACAAGTGTCTTTGATAGGGTGCCTTCGAGTGTCACATTTGTCATGATGGATATGCCCTAGGTTCTAGTCTTGACAGGACGACTCAAATCCTCCATTGAAGAACAAGCTCTTGTTTTTTCCAAGATCTTCACCCAATTCAATATTTCCTTCAATTTTCTTATCTATTTTACTCTAAGGTATGTGGATTTCTTCATCCATGACTCCTTCTACCCATGGAGTCCAAAACCCTTTCCAACTCAATCTTTAAATTTTCTAAGGTTTATTTTATTATTGGTACTTCGTATTCTTACTTATATGCAAGATTCAAGTTAGAAACTATTATTTATTAATTTGTAATGCATGAAATGAGTTGGTATTTATGAGCCCTTTATATTACTACATTGGGTTGATGAGTTCCTATATGGGTCTTGTTAAATCTTTACCCAAATATTATATTTTGTTGTCGATCATGAATATTATATTCAAATGAGTATGTATTGCTATCTAATTGCATGAGATGGTGGAATTTGGAAAATGCCCCATCTTAAACTATACGAGTTTTTGAACCTCAATATGGGATATATATTTTCACACCCCAAATGGGGGATGGCATGTATAGCACTTGATACCGTTATTGACTGAGTAAGCCGTTAAACATGTTAGTCATCAAAACTAGGGGCCAAAAGAAAATCGGGCAGCACAATGTCTGAAAAACTAAGCCTGTACCATTTGGGTCATGACCTTGTCAAAAACAAATCAAGTACATCAAGATGGGTAAACAAAAATGACAAAGTACTAGCTAGCCAACAAGGCTGCAATAACAGAGGTACAAGCACACACTATACATGCATGCCAATCCTATACTGGAGACTGAAAGGCACGAGAGGACCAACCCAAAATAACATGTCCACAATAGCCTCTAAGAGAACCATTAATACTACTAGGCAGGCCCCCGACTGTACCCAACTGTACAAAAAAAAGTAAGCATCCTATGAAAGCTCCAGTAAGAGGTAGAGCTTACCAACTCACAGCTGAACTGGGCTCCAAGTAGAGCGGTCGATCAGAGTCCCTACCTAAACCTTGATGCACGAAATAAAATGAAGCATCCCCAGGCAACGGGACATCAGTACGAATAAACATATATTGAAGTGTAAGGCAGAAAGTAAAACTATAAATAACAGCAGTAAAAAAGGTAATAGAAATACTACCTATAACCAAAACTCAAGTAACCTTAATGGACAACAATCCACCTACTAGTGATCAAATATGCATGGTATGCTTGATTATCACATGTTGTCAATACATATATGTAGATACAGTTGCACGACATACCCAACCAAATGATAGTAGTGGTGGTCCTTTTTGGTAGCTGACCCGCATCATATTTCCCAAGCTGCCACCATCTGTACTATACAGAAACATACATATATATATATATATATCATTTGGGCAAATAGGCCCCATATCTCGTATTATAGCTTGAAATTCATACATAATGTGCCATGTATGATATGAATATTGAATGTACTAGTAGGCCATAACATAAATTTAGCCAATATTGGCTCATTAGTAGACTTATCCTTATAACATAAATTTAGCCAATATGTGCTCAATGTAGCATATACACATGAATTGTGGAATCACACATGTCTTTCGAATAAGTTTGACAGCTTAACTCAACATTTAGAATGAGGTCTTAACTCTAAACATGTTCATAAAGATATTTTACATAATGCTTATACTTTGTCCTATATCAATTAGCAAAAGAAATTATTTAAATAGAGTGAAGTTCCTTAACAATTTAAATGGGAGCATTACGCTAGAGATTATTGAAAACCAACGTGTTACTTGTTAAGTGCTTCAACTATGATTTTAGTTTGGAAAAAAGGATTTTGACTCTTACATTCCCTTCATAATAAACATTTATTTTAATGGAACAACACCAAGAAGTGAAATACCTCGAACATATGAATAGGTAGTCAAGAAAATGACAAAATAATATATACATATTGAATGACAGTTTAAGCGAATGAACAGAATGTCAATGTAATACTATCATAAAAGTAAGTCAGTTATAATCCCAATGCCTTTCATATAAGGTCATTCTAGCAACAGAATAGTAAGATATTGTATTTGACGTTCTAGGAAACTTCTCGAATTTCATGCTAAAAGGAGGAATGGAGCTTAGCCTTAACATACCTTTCCAACGAACGTCCAATGGTCTAAAATCTCTTCACAATTGTTGTTTCTTACGTCCTAAGCTTCACAACCACTATATAAATGCAGCTGAAATACACCTATAAAAAGTCTAGAATTAAGCATTAATAACCAAACTCGCCATATAGTACTTATACGAGGAAACATCCGTAGAATTTTGCAAAAATGACCGTAAAGGAGCCCCAAAATTATTATCTAAACAAACTAGATGTAAACCAACAATAAAGATCAAGAAATCTATTGTTTACAGCCCAAAAGTAGCCCTAAACGCACCTAATAGGAGGGGAAAACAATTGCAATGTGTAATGCACACATTTCTAGGCACAGGGATGAATTTTAACAGTAAAAAATGTGAAAAACTTACCTAAATAAACTTGGTCCCTTGAGAGAATTTTTTCTTTAGTTTATCTGCTGTGTGGGCTAAAATGGAACTGATTTGAGATTTAAAAATGTCAAATTAGCCGACATATAGGAGGGTTGACCCGATCCGGCCATGACCCAGTTTCCTGCTCGGGCAGTCCCATTAAAACAATCATAATGTTTTATTTTGAGGTCATTTGATGCGTGGTTTTGTGTGTTGCAAACTAGAATCATAGATCTTCGATTTGGTAGGTCATAGACCTTCTAATTCTTATATTTGGGACATATGACCTGATACATTTGACCCAAATTTAAGAAAGATTACTTAATGAAACTTACGATAACTTTGGCCAACTTTTATCCTGCAACTTTCTTGGTTCCAAAACATAATGTATGAACTTTGTGCTATTAAAATAACCTTTAAAAATTCATTACTATCAAATTATACACTCTTAGTCCCATCTGAAAAGTCAAACTTAATTTAAACCTTCCAAAAAGGACAAGGTGCCACTCGGGCAATTTCTTTAATCCTAAATGTTTATTTAGAGGATTCCTTTGTCTTAAAACTTTAAGTCTTTAATATTATCACCTTTTGGCAGCCTTGTCTCATTAGGTCCTATGCAAAATCATATGTTTCTTATATAACATGTCACCCTATAATATTTTATGAAAGACGAAAAACACAGGGCCTCACATTTAAATTATGATTTGAAATTGTATATCCTCAAGATAAGTATGAAAGTTTATGAATATTCTTAATTATTAAGGCCTATCAAATATGTTATGAGTCTATGGAAATGCTATGAAAATTATGCAAGGTTATGAAACCGTTTTTGTGATGTTATGATTCTGATGAATTACTCCCAATTTGATGTTATGGTCTACAAGCTTATGCATGACATGATTATACTTATGTTTATATAATTTTGTGGGACTAGAGTTATTGAAGTCAAGAATGATTGAATGATTGAAATATGACACCCTCATTTAGTTATGATTTTGAGAGTGTGATAGGCAATTAGTAAAGGCATAGACAAATGTTAGGAGTTGTCTCTATTTTGATTATTAGTGTTCTAAATGCTTGTGGAATAGGTTAGTAGAATAGAGTACCTTTCCATACTATATGACTGTATGATTCATGCAAAAGATTATTCCGAGAAATTTATAGTTATCATCCAGTGGACTTTGGGATAAATATAGAAGCTATCTATATCTAGGGCATGATACCATTAGTAAAATCCCATTGTCTCATAATTATGTGACACCACAAGAAATAGGGGTCATCCACTAGTAGAGGTTGATTTCTAGACCACTCATTAGTCAAGGCTTGCTTATGAGTAAGCTTTGATGGATCCACTTAGGCATCTGAGGTCACCTTAGTAAGTAATTTCCTCCTTCTTTTGTTGTATGAAAAATATAGGGACTCCAGGATTTAGCTCACTTAGTTTATGTTGGTTAAACATTGGTCTCACAGATGTTTATGTCCCCTTTATACTACCAATGGTATTTCTCATAAAGGAGTATGAATTTCTTTTCAAGTATGCATGGTTTTCTTCTTTAGGATTACTAATATTTTCTTCATATTAAGATGGTCTTATCCTTAAATTTATGCATTGTTGTTTCTACAGGTATATCTATTTTACTTGTAGCTAACTACTTAGTTTCTCATTACCCTAAGTTTATGTTTTTCATTATGCAAACAATTAATTGTACGTTCTTTACTCTTTGCATGCATTGTCTTATGTTCCATAGCTTAAGTAATGTTTACATGAACTTATTATTCACTAGCTTATAAATTATACTTTATCTCATAGTACTTACACATACTTTATGCATACATGATTTGAAACGACCCCCAAAAGTACCCAAAAATATGCCTCGGAATGCTCAGAATTTTAAATTCTATATATTTAAAAATCCATGCACGATATCAAAATTTCGACTTCATATTCTTGTTCATGGGTTCACAATTAGGGGGAAAAGGGTCCAACCCTGAATTTAGGGTGAATGATTCACAATTTCAAAATTTCAAGTGATGAATTCCAGAATGAAATCCTCGTCTGGGGCACTACGCGGCCTAGTGTTATTTTCGTTCAATTTTTATTTTTGGGCCTAAGACTTTTAATTCTTGGTCCTCATCCTTCCCACACAAGAAAACAAATATACTTAGCCTTATTTCACCCTCATATTATCCTAAATATTTTCCAATACTCACTCAAATACTTACTCATATTTTCACTCCCCAAACTCAAATCCCAAAGCCTCATTCCAAGCTAAGGTTCTCCTTCAAGATTCTTCTTCAAGTGTTAAGTCTCCATCTCTAATCATCACCAAGTTCATCTCTAAGATAAGGTATGTGGGTTTCTTTCATGGGTTCCTTTCACCTATTATCCCGAGCCTCCTTTTACTCAAATTGCATGATTTTAAAGTTGATTTACAAATGGATCTTTCTTATTATAAAGTTGACTGCACACTATGTCAAAGCTATGAAAAGTTGTGACTGTTTTGATTTTTCTAGAGCTATAAATCTTTGATTTATAATAAGATTTGATAAGGGGATTTGATGTATATTTCTAGAGGGTGTTGCAAGGTGTTGATTGATGGTTTTACAATGGATTTTCTTGCATGATTTTATCTCTATATTTCATGGTTT
>JAOTQJ010088553.1:0-12168 GCA_025642045.1 Solanum sejunctum
AATGAGCAATTGACCTCCATTTAGTTAATTACGGGGTCTAACAGGATTACTTCAAATGCTCCAAAACTATGGGTTATTCACAAGGCTACTTTCAGAGAATCTACATCTTCATCTCCATATTCACAGGGAACCATGGGTCTAACCCCAATTTTAGAGCCAACGATTAACAATTCAATTTTTAGAATGGCGATTTCCAATGTCTTCTCCGTGTCATCAACGATGCACACCTGCTTTAAAATGGTGCCAATTTTTATTTCTTTCCAAGACTTTTAAGTCTTGGGCCTAAGTCCCCCAATGCGTGAAAATACCTATACTTAGCCTTATTTCACCCTCATATCACCCAAAACATTCCCCAATACTCACTTAAGCACTTAGCCAAACATTTAATCCCAAATTCAAGTCCCAAAATCCTCATTCGGATCTAAGGACTTCCTTCAAGCTTCAAGTCTCCATTAAAGTCTTCTTCAAGAAATTCTTTAAGGCCAAGGTATGTGGTGTTGAACCATTGGGTCCTTCCACCCATGGTGCCTAAGCCTCCTTTTTACTTAAATTGCATGATTTAAATATTGATTTACTTATGGGTCTTGATTATTATACATTTCACTGCACAATGATCTGGGGTTTGAAAGTATGATTATTTTAGTATGTTTTGAGCTCTAAATCTTGGATTTGATGAAGGGTTTTGATGTATGTTGCTTTAGGGTGTTGCAAGGTATTGATTAATGGTTTTACAATAGATTTTACTGCATGATTTCACTCTTGAATTGCATAATTTTACAATAGCACTACAGACTCGCCAAGTGTTTGATAAAATGTCCAGCTAGGGTTTCTTGAGGAATTGCAGATCCAATGCATGTCTTATGAGTTGAATAGTGTTATGATGATTATATGATATTGAAATGATGATGGCATGATAATGAATCAATGGTATGCATATGATGTATAATGTTGGTAGGAAATATAGGTATATGATGACCTTGTGACATGAAATTATGTTATATATGTGTTGAGTTCATCAAAAGTATCTATGATGTTGCAAGTCAATCACCTTGTTAAGAGGGTGCCAAGTCTTAATCATCTTGATGAGAGGGTGCCAAGTCTCAATCACCTTGTTTAAAGGGTGCCAAGTCTCAATCACCTTGTTGAGAGGGTACCAAGTCTCAATCACCTTGATGAGCGGGTGCCAAGTCTTGGTTGCCTTGTTGAGGGGGTATCAAGCCTCAATCACCGTCAAGGAATAGTGTGCCTTAGAGATGGGAAGTAGCTCATTTGGTCTATGATGATGGTCTAATCCTATGCATGCTCTAAATCTATATAGGAATATGATTCACTAACATGTTTTTCTTCAAACATCATTCATACATATCATATTGATAGTATACCATCCATTGTCTATGTTTATACATTTTTCCTATGATGTCTATCTCTTGTTGCATTGTATCCCACATACTTAGTACATTCAAACATACTAACGCATACTCTATGCCTATATGATGTTACCATGTAGGAACCGGAGCTCCATTTAGTCATCCTCCTCCTCCACGTGGCTAGTGATATCCAATTAAGCTAGTTGGTGAGTCTTCATGTCGACGACAATATCTATATTTTTATGCTATGTATTTAAGACTATCTAACCTTTTTTTAAGTATACTTGACTATGAGGGTGAGCTCGGTTGCTTGTCTTAGCCCTCGCCAAGTTCTATATTAGAGGTGTTGTTAGACAAAATATGTATTATGTTTGAGCTTTGACTCATGATATCCAAGATATTTAAATATGATTCTCTCTTCCTTAGTCCTAATTTTCCTTATTTATGTTTCTTATGTCATCTTATCTTGCTTCCGCAATCAAAGATGTGTGATGATATGCAATGAGGCTTGCTTGAGTTCCTTCGGGTTCCCCATTTACCGATCATGTCTAGGCCCTAGGCTTGGGTTGTGACAAAGGTGGTATTAGAGCACTAGGTTGATAAATCATTAGAGTCTAATACACCACGTCGATTAGAATCCTATTCATGGTTGTGAAGTGCGCCATGATTATGAATAGAAGGCTATGAGACATTTTAGGAAATATTTCCCTTATTCATGTTCTACATCGTGCAATAGAGTTGTAGTGAGTTTTTCTCCTAATTATTATTCTTTGCTATGCTAGATCATACTAAATACTCAAGGAAGAAGGGCCCAAACTCCCGAGGAGCAACCTACCAATGGTAAGTTTCAAGATGCTCTCACTATGCTTGCCCAAGTTGTGGCCAACCAAGTAAATCAAGGGGCCCAAGCCCTTTATGCTACTACCCTGGGATCTAGGGTAAGAGACTTCATGAGGATGAATCCTCCTATGTTCTATGAGTCACAGGTGGATAAAGATCCATAAGAGTTCATTGATGAGTTCTACAAGATCTTGAATTCATAGGTGTTGGGCCGAATGAAAAGGTGGAATTGGTGGTGTACCAACTCAAGGGGTAACCCAAATATGGTATGATAAATGGAAGGAGGAGAAGGGAAACAATTATGTGGTGCTTTGGAAGGAGTTCTAATGGGCTTTTATTAATCAGCTTTTCCCTTTTGAGCTTGGGGAAGCTAAGTTGGTAGAGTTCTTAAACTTGAAATAAGGTGCTACGCGTGTGAGGAGTCTGCCCTTAAATTTAATCAACTTTCAATGTATGTTCCCTATTTGGTGGTCGATCCTAGATCTAGGATGAATAAATTTATGATGGAGGTCTTCAACTTGGTGAGTGAGGAATGCCGGTCCACCTTACTAATTAGTGACATGGACTTGTCTCGATTGATGACCTATGTCGAGCAAATGGAGGAGGAGAAATTTAAGAAGAGAAGGGGGCCTATGGCAAAGAGGCTTGATTTGATGGTGACTCTCGAGATCTAGAGTCTAGTGGTGCTTCAAATAAGAGGATGGCTATGATGGGGTGACTAACTCAAAGGGGAAAGATGGCTATAAAGGTAGACCTAATCCTAAGTGTCCAAGGTGTGAAAAGTACCATAGTGGGCCATGTTTGAGAAAGTCCAATACTTGTTATAGTTATGGAGAGAAGGGTCATAAGATAATAGATTGTCCTCTTAGGCGCAAAAAGGGTAGAGGTGGTGAGGTTGATTAAAGGGATGCTCCAAGACGTAATCATTTCTATGCTCTTCAAAGGAGGCAAGAAGTAGATGATACACCTGATGTTGCAACTAGTATGTTGAAGTTTTCTTAGATTTGATCTATGTGCATTATTGGTCCCGGTGTGTCATTGTTTCTTTCTTTATTTTTTTGATTGCTAGAAAGTCCATAAGTGTTGACCTGTGTTCATATTGCATTAGGTTTTATCTTATGACTTGTTGGAGTTGGTGTGGTGGTTTTGATGCTATACTTTTCATGAGATTCTTGCATGCATGTTGTGTCTTCATGGATGGTAGGACCCGTAGAGTTAGATTCTGACTCCCAATGAACTTGTCTTGAGTGGGAAGGTGTCAAGTTGGAGCAAAAGAGGTAGGCCCATGCTTGTCTTAAGGTTCAATTGGTCTCTTAGGTTAGCCCATGTTCTTATTGCATAAAAGTCTTGCCTTGTGATCTTTGTTGAATTTAGCTTGATGTGTTGGAGGCCTTGGCGTAGTTTAGGTTACTTGAATAGCATGTTCCAATGAGTGTAGAACCCATAAGATTGTAATATGATGGTTAAGGATGGTTGGTCTATTTGGTCAATTACAATGGGTTAGTCGCTTAACTAAGATTGATCTTTAGTTCCAAGTGAGCATTATTAGTATTGGTGGGGTTGTTTTGTATAATTATGCATTGGCTATGTTTATAGGTTTCGTGAATAGGGTCTTTAATCCCAACCTTGTTATGCTTGTGGTGGTCTTCGTGTTGAAGTATAGATTTAATTAGAGCTTGTGTATCCTTTTAGGGGTAGTGTACACAAGTCTTGGATGATGGAAAGTTGTTTGCTAAATATGATGGGCATGAATGAAGGATAACGAGAAAGTGGCTAGAGTTCTTTAAGGGTCATGATATGGATGTGCATTATTTTCCCGATAAGGCTAATATTGTGTTCAATGCCCTAGGTGGCCTAGCATATGTTAATGAGGGTGGCATAGAGGAGACTAGTGGAATCCATCGGGTGGTTAGATTTGAAGTTAGGTTGAGGGAAGTTGAGCATGGTGGTGTAGCATTCTTGATTAGGCAAGGCCTTGATTCCATCTTATTGGAGTTGGAAGTTTTGTGTGAGAGAATGATAGAGTGGAGGTTGTCTCCCAAGGGGGCAGATGGTGGTTATGGTACCAAGTGGGTTAGGTGTATTTAAGGTTGACAATTAAGTTGAGAGTTGTGAGTCCTTATAGAGTGTAAAGAGAGATTGGCAAGGTTGCCTACATTTGGGAATTGCCTATGGTAGGGATATGGTTTATCCGGTTTGTCATACTTCTAGGTTGAGGGGACGTATTGGTGACTCTAGTGCTATAGAACTCTTTGAAGTTATGGGTAATGTGGAGGATAATTTGGCTTAGGAGAAGGTCCAAGTGGAGGTGTTGTATGGATGAGTGGAGAAATCAATTGATAATGATGTGGCATTCGTCAAGGCCCTTTAAAGGAGTTACCTATTCATAGTTGTCACTCGGGAAGCTAAGCGGGCATGGAGAAGCAATATCCGTATCTCTTTTATTCTATTCAAGCTTATGATGACATGTCAAGTCCTTTATATGAATCTAAGCATTGTATTTCAGCCCCTATGTCATTTATATGCATTCATGTTTAGGTCAGCAAATTCATGATGATTTTACACTTATGTTGGGAATTTGAAAATGGTGTTTTACATGTTATATTGCATTCTTGTTGGGTCTGACTTGTTCATGATCACTCTTATCTTGTACGTCTCTTTTACATTAGGGGATGAATGTTCCCAAGGGGGAGATATTGAAATGACCCCAAAAAGTACCCGAAAATGTACCTTAAAATGTCCAGAATTTCAAATTCCATATATCTCAAAATCCATTTGTTATTTTGAAAAGTTGACCTCATATTCTTCTGCAGGGAGGTCAAAATTAGGTGAGAAAGGGCTAGAAAGGTTTGTTGGGTGTTGTGATGCTTCAAGGGTCGATTTGAATTATGTTCTAATGCTAGTAAGGTGATCGCCTATGCTTTTAGACAATTGAAAGTGCATGAAAAGAATTATCCTACCGATGAACTTGAGTTAGCCGCCGTGGTCTTTGCTTTGAACATTTGGCATCACTATTTGTATGGGGTGCATATTGATGTGTTCACCAATCATAAGAGTCTCCAATATGTCTTCACTCAAAAAGATCTCAACATGAGATAAAGAAGGTGGCTAGAACTTCTTAAGAACTATGATATGAGTGTGCATTATCATCCCAGTAAAGTTAGTATGGCGAAGGATGCTTAGAGTTGGGTGTTCATGGGTAGCCTAGCTCATGTTGATAATGGTGGCATAGGGGTGGCTAGGGAGGTCCATTGGTTGGCTAGATTGGGAGTTAGGTTGAAAGAGGTTGATAATGGGGGTGTTGTGATAGTTGATGGTTCTAAATCTTTATTGGTTGAGGAGGTGAAAGCTAAGCAAGATCTTGACCCCGCTTTGGTAGAATTGAAGGCATTGGTAAAAGGTGGTAAAGTAGAGGTTTCTTCCGAAGGGGAGATGGTACCCTTAGATACCAAGGTAGGTTATGTGTGCCTTATGTTGATGGCTGGAGAGAAAATATTCTTGATGAGATTCATGGTTCTTTCTATTCTATTCAGCCCGGTTCTACTAAGATGTATAGAGATTTGAGAGAGGTGTATTGGTGGGGAGACATGAAGAGGGACATTGCCAAATTTCTTTCCGGTTGTCATAGTTGTCAACAAGTCAAAGGTGAACACCAAAAGCCGAGTAGCCTAGCATAAGACATAGATATTCCTACTTGGAAGTAGGAGGAGATTAATATGGATTTTGTAGTTGTGTTGCCCAAGACCAGAAAGGGTTTTGATTCCATTTGGTTTGTGGTTGATAGAATGACAAAATTGGCTCATTTTCTATCGGTTAAGACCACATATGGGGCTGAAGATTATGCTAGGTTGTACAGTCATGACTTGGTAAGGTTGCATGGGGTTCCTTTGTCCATCATATCAGATTGTTGTTCTCAATATACTTCATATTTTTGGAGGTCCTTTCAAAGGGATCTTGGTACATATGTTAAACTTAGTATGATCTTTTACCCTTAAATGGATGGCCAAGCCAAAAGAACTATCCAAACATTTGATGATATGCTGAAGGCTTATGTATTGTAGCTTAAGGGTAGTAGGGATGATTATCTTCCTTTGATTGAGTTTGTCTATAACAATAACTATCAGCCTAGCATTGGTATGACTCCTTTTAAGGCTCTCTATGATAGATATTGTAGATCACCGGTTGGGTGGTTTGAGGTTAGAGAGGTGGCTTTATTGAGACTAGATATGGTCATGGAGGCTCTTGAAAAGGTTAGGATGATAAGGGAAAGTTTGAATATGGCCCAATGTCACCAAAAGTCCTATGCCGATGTGAGGAGAAAGGATCTTGAATTTGAAGTTGTTGATTGGGTTTATTGAAGGTTTCACCCATGAAGGGTGTGGTTCATTTTCGTAAGAAGGGTAAGTTAAGCCCTAGATATGTGGGTCCTTATAGGATGAGGAGGAGGATTGGTAAGGTGGCTTATGAGTTGGAGTTACCTAGTGAAATGAATTTGGTTCATCCGGTGATTCATGTGTCTATGTTGAGAAAGTGTGTGGGTGATCCGAATTCTATAGTTCCATTGGATGTTTTGAGTGTAGTTGAAGACAACTTGACTTATGAGAAGGTTCTAGTAGAGATATTAGATAGGTAAGTAAAGAGGCTAAGGAAGAAGGACGTTGCTTCCATTAAGGTCCTTTGAAGAAATCAACAAGTTGAAAGTGCTATATGGGAGGCCGAAGCGGACATGCAAAAGCGATATCCTTATCTATTCCACTTTATTCAATCCTAAGGTACTAACTCTAATTCGCTTATGCGATTTCAAGTCTAAGTTCAGCCTATGACATTTCATGCATTCATGTTTATGTTGACAAAGTTCATGATGATTTTACACTTATGTTGAAATTTTTGAAATGATGTTTAAGTGCATTATTGCATCCTTATGTGGGATGAAAATTTCATGTTTATGTCTCTCATATACCTTTCTTTGAAATTCGAGGACGAATGTTCCCAAGGAGAGATAGTGAAATGACCACAAAAAGTGCTTGAAAATGTGCCTCAAAAGTGCCCAAAATCATAATTATCATATATCTCAAAATCCATGCGTGATATAGAAAATCTGATGTCATATTCTTTATCAAGGGGGTCAAATTGAGTGGGAAATAGGTCAAACCCTAATTTAAAATCAAACGAATCATAATTTCATTTTCCCAAAATTTTAATTTCCAGAATCGATCCACGATGGTGCTGCGACGCACAATCATCACAGACCTGTGTAAATTTTTCCTCTGCGATAGGTTTGTGCCGTGAACCAGACAAGGACCTATGTATTTTATTTCCAGTGATTTTTATCTCGGTCAAAGGCTTTTGGGTCTTATGTCTAAGTGTTCCTATGCATGAAAATACCTATACTTAGCAATATTTCGCCTTCATATCATTCAAGATATTTCCAAATACTCTCTCAAACACTTAGACAATATTTTGCCTGAAAATTCAAGTGTCCCAATCTTTTCCAGATCTTAAGGATTTTACTCAAGCTTCAAGTCTCCATTTCCAATCTTCATCAAGAATTCTCCAAAACTAAGGTATGTGGGTTTTAACTAATGAGTCATTTTGCCCCTGGTTCCAAAGCTTCCTTTTTACCTAAATTGCATGATTTAAAGTTGATTTATTCTTAGGTCTTACTTATTATGAATTTCACTGCACAGTATATTGGGGTTTCATGAAATTGTGATTGTTTTAGCATATTTTGTGCTAGGAATCTAAGATCTATTATGAGATTTGATAAAGGGTTTTGACGTATATTGCTTGACGGTGTTACCAAGTGTCTGTTGATGGTTTTACACTGAAATTTATAGCATGATTCCACTCTTGATTTGCATGGTTTTACACTAGCACTACACACCGGCTAATTGTTTAATAAAATGTCCGGTTATAGTTTCTTGAGGAACTGAAGCTCCAACGCATGTCTTATGAGTTGAATGACTTTATGGTGATGAAAGAAATGTATGTATATTATATTCTCCTACATAGTGTTGGAATTTGATCATGCCCTACTCGGGGGGGAGGGGGGAGGGGCAGAGAGGGGAGGTAAAGAGCTCGGGTAACCATGTCGAGGGGTTTGTACTTTAATAACCAATCAAGGGGTTCGTACCTTGATAACTAGGTTAAGGGGTTTGTACCTCAATCACCAGGGGTGGTAGGTTGTGAGTATGCACCAACCAATCAAGGGGTTTGTACCTTGATAACCGGGTCAAAGGGTTTGTATCTCAATCACCAGAGGTAGTAGGGTATGACAATCCACCAACCAATCAAGGGGTTTGTACCTTGATAAACTATGAATTCACTAATGATGGTCTCTTCTTACACATGTATTATGTTTTATATAAGCATGATTTTACTTCAATCATCATTCATACATGCCATATTACTATATGCTTACTCATTGCCTATGTTATGCATTTTGTTTATGGTGCTTATCACTTGTTGCGTTGCGTCCTACATACTTTGTACATTTAAATATACTAACATATATTCTATGCCTACATGATATTACCATGTAGGGACCAGAGTCCCTCTTGATCCTCCTCCTCCACGTGGCTAGTACGATTTATCTCACGCTAGTTGGTGAGTTCTCCATTCCGGGGACAATATCTATGATCTCATGCTATGTACAAAGACTATCTTTCTTTATGTATGTATTGACTATTAGGGTGAGCCTAGTTGCTTGTCTTGTCCCCCGCTCTTACCTATGTAGTATAGGTGTTGTTTGACATGTTATGTATTGAGCCTTGACTCTTTTATTTTGATGCTTATGTTATGAAATAGTCCTTTAGCCTTTTTTCCTCATTTTTACTTTTATTTATGTTGTTTAATTGCTTCCCTGACCAATAATGTGTAATGATATGTTAAGAGGATTGTTTGGGATTCCTTCGGATTCCCTATTCGACAAGTCACTTCTAGGCCCTAGTGTCACGTCCCGCCAATATTTTTGACCAAAACAGTGCAAAAAATGCGTCCGGCACGCTCCAGAAGGCCTCGGAACTCCCTAGAATGTTGCAGAAGATTGAAGATTACACCAGAGAGTCCCGGAATGTTCTAGAAAGGTGTAGAATGGTCTTGGGCAGCCAAGTTGCCTAAATATCTTAGATATTTACTTCGAAATATCTTAGATATTTCTTAGGAACTTTCTAGGCTTGCAATGTCAACTGTTGGATCAAATTGATCCCAATCGTCCATTAGGAAGGGGGCTTAGTATAAATACCCCTCGTAGACTACTAATTTGGAATCAACCAAGAAATCCATTAAGCAACAAGTCTTGTAAAGCTTTCCCAATTAATAAGAAGTCTTTCCTTCTTAGAAGCTCTTTGTCTTCTTAATCTAGCGTTCCCTTAGCGATCCAAAGTTTGAAGGCTTGCTAGTATTTGCAATTTGGGCAAGAATCATAGGCAAACTGACTAGCGCCGTGTAGAAGTCTTAGCATAAATCTAAGTCCGTAACAAGTAGTATTAGAGCAAGGTTTGAACTAAGGTAAGCATGGCAAGTGAAGGAGATATTAACTCCATGACCTCCAACGTTATGTTGGATGCTGGTAAGAAACACAAGGGCAAGAAAAGCTCCAAGAAGACTGGGGAGGTACCAATAGAACTGTCCCCAAGTGAGGCTGTAATAACTCACTCACCTTCAACTGCAGAGTTGAGTGATGATGAAAGAGGCGAAGATCCTTCCGATATCCCGCTTGTCAAAGGATGGGTCGAGAGGGTAGATACTGCCCAACGTGCAGTGTAGTTCTTAGGCCATCGCTTGAATGAGCTTGATGGCAAGTTTAAGGTCTTGGAGGAGCTCACCCTTGAAGAGAATGAGCACATCTGAAAGGAGTTGTACGGACAATAGTTGGTGGTGTACGAGCTGAGGGAGACGATCACATCCTTAGAATGCCAGCTTATAGAAACACTTAGCAAGATGGAGGCCATGGGCGCCACAATAAAGGTCATGGCCGAGACCATGGAGGCTATGGGTGTAAGGATGAAGTCATTAGAGGAAGGAGTGGTCGACGGGAGATGCTTGCGGACTGCCGGGGAAATGGAGGCCAAAATTGAAGCTCCCAAGCCTCCTGTTTTCAAAGGCATTCGAGACGCGCAAGAGGTTGAGAACTTCTTGTGGCACCTGGATAATTACTTCAAGTGCAACAAGATAAGGGGCGATGATACAAAAATCAGCATGGCCATGGTATACCTGACAGAGATGGCTATGTTGTGGTGTAAGCGGAAGGAAGCCGAGATAGGCAAGGGATTCTG
This sequence comes from Solanum sejunctum, assembly GCA_025642045.1. NCBI lineage: Eukaryota > Viridiplantae > Streptophyta > Magnoliopsida > Solanales > Solanaceae > Solanum > Solanum sejunctum. The sequence goes on from JAOTQJ010088553.1 coordinate 10,484, forward strand.
CACGATCGACTTATGGGAGCAGTTTAAAGCTGAGTTCAAGAAGACCTTCTACCCAAGCAATGTCGTCTATGAAGCCAAAAGGAGGCTTAGGGGTTTGAGGCAAATGGGCAGCGTGAAGACCTACATAAAAGAGTTCACAATGCTCACCCTTCAAATCCCCAACCTCACGGAGGAGGATATGTTATTCCACTTCATGGATGGATTGCAGGGTTGGGCCAAGACGGAACTGGATCGCCGATAGGTTTCCAAATTTGATGAGGCCACCACCCAGGCAGAGGCCCTGATGGACTCTCCACTTGACAGGCGAGATAAAGACTGGGGAGACTACAAGGATATTAGTCATGGCCAAGGTGGGGGAGATGGTGGCAGAGGCCGAGGTTGGCAGCCACATCCCAAGGGTCATGGCCAAAGTGGGGGAGATGATGGCAAGAGTTGGAGTTAGCAACTACCTCCCAGGGGTCATTGTCCCGGCAAGCCTAAAGATAAGATGGTCGAGCGACAGGTCTACGACGAGGGAAAGGCTCTGTCCATGAAGGAGTTTAAGTGCTACATATGTAGAGGGCTGCACAGTTATTTCAAATGTCCCAAACTGAAGAACCTTAGTGCTATACGGCAAGAGTGGAAGGAGTCGAAGGCATAGGAGAAGGCATCTGAATCAGGGGAAGATTCGGATACCATGCAGTTGGCCGTGATTGGGCTATGCAGAGCAGTCATGCAGCAACTAGGAAAGCTGAAGGAGGGCAAGGCACAATACGTGGACATAATGATCAATGGGCGACCCACTCGTGCCATGGTCGACACAGGCACAAAGGTTAACATCGTGACTAAGTCTGCGACAACCAAGTTAGGACTAAAATATATCCCAAGTAATACGCAACTTAAGATGGTCAATGCGCCAACGACTCCAGTATGTGGCATTGCTCGAGGAGTCGATATAGTTTTGGGGAAGTGGCATGACAAGACCAACTTCCATGTCGCTCCAGTTGATCTCTTTGACATAATTCTTGGGCAGGTATTTTTCAAAGAGTGCCCTGCAGGTATCAGTCCCTACCTCAAACAACTTGTGATTTTTGAGAAGGAATGCCCTTGCATGGTACCTTTAGAAGAGAAACCCAAGTCAAGGGGATTAGCGCAGCTGTCGGCCATGCAGCTTGTGGAGGGGTTCCAGGATAAGCAGTCATTGCGGCGTTCCACGCCCAAGACGAAGGGGAGACCCCAGAATAGGAGCCCACGAAGAGAGTCGAGGGTGCTAAAGGATGGCCACTTGCAGCAGTACGACTCGAGCATAAAGGAGGAGCGAACTCCAGGAAAGGCCACAAAGGGACGACGTAAAATGATGTAGCAGTCCAGAGGTGGAGGACAGGAAGTTCCTATAACATCATTGTGCCGAGGTCATTGCAATATGAGGTGGGGGAGTGTGTCATGTCCCGTCAATATTTCTGCCCAAAATAGTGCAGAAAATGCACCCGGCACGCATCAGAAGGATCTGGAACTCCCTAGAATATTGCAGAAGATTGAAGATTACACTAGAGAGTCCCGGAATGTTCTAGAAATGTGTAGAATGGTCTTGGACAGCCAAAGTGCCTTAATATCTTAGAAATTTACTTAGAAATATCTTAGATATTTCTTAGGAACTTTCTAGGCTTGCAATGTCAACCGTTGGATCAAATTGATCCCAACCGTCC
>JAOTQJ010088564.1:0-12168 GCA_025642045.1 Solanum sejunctum
ATAAATATTAAATGACAAATAAATAAAAATTACAAATTTGATATGATAAAGTTATTTATTTTTTATATTATGCAAATATGAACCCGCAAATAAATAAATTTTATAAAATAATTTATTTAAATAAATTTACTAGTACAAAACTACAAATATAAAATATAAAATTAAGAAAATTAAAAAAATATAAAAAAATTTGATGAATATTTTTATCTTTATATATAATACCCATGGTATTAAATCTAAGGGATTAGCTAATCAAAAAACTACAAGACAAAGCAAAGTGTGATATATATTTAACGCATATAGGTATAATATTTTTTATTTACTTTATATGGATATAATTGAATATTAAATAGCAAATATATTATTATCTATGTAATCAATTATGTACGGGCACTTTTTACCGCTCATTGTTTCCATCTTTGCTCTTTTCAATGTTTTATCTCTCAGTATCCCAAAATTATGTTATTTATTTTCAATTTTCTTCCAATTCATGATCCTCTGCACGATTGTTGGAGCTATATTGTGATTCTTCTTTCAAGTATATTTTAATTTAATTTTCTTATGATTTTATTCAAAGGTTATAGTTGTATGCATTTACATGTTTCATATATTTTATTAGGACTTTAATTGAAAATTTTCTTTTTTTATCATTACAATGGCAGAAACTAGTGCTTCGAAGAGGGTTGCACGAGATATACATTTTTTTGATATATTATTAGAAAAATATTTTTGTTTGATTTGTGTATCACTCAAAAGCAAGCTAAAATTTTAAACTCAATTGCTACAATAGAGATCAAAATGAGAATAAAGAATATGAACGATACACATGTATTCATTTGTATTTTTATAGATGTGAATATATTTAGTAAGGGCATATATTCATTTATTCTAATATTTATATATGTTAAATCAACAGTTGTATTCATCTCTATTTCAATTATGGCATTTCCATAGTTGTATTAATAGTTTAATTTGCTGTCAATTTTTGATATATTTTGAACGTGTTTGATACAACAATACATTATATTCTATTAGTAAACATTTTAGTTATTATATTCATATTTTAGTATTTATATAAATTTCCTTAAAAAGTTATATATATATTACAAATTATTGCAAGTGGCTATATTATTTTTATTGATACCTTTATATATACATATTATATATAAAGTAATTTTGTGAATATTTTATTGAAAATTTTATTTTTTAACTTCTAAATAAATAAAAACGCTACATTTACAAATAAAATAATTTTATTCAATACTTTGAAGTAATCAAAATAAGAATTCAACAAACATAGTGTATCGAATTTATCAAATTCTATTATGTGGAACATACGAACTACAAGAATTGCTATTCTTTTTTTGATATACCTTACATCTTTAACAACATTTACGCAGAAAGGATATGCACCAAAAACCATGTTTGATTTTTTCAATTGAACATACACCCAGACACCCATGTCATTATAGATTTTCATAGACGTATTGCTACCTTCAATAGTGTATTTGATTTTTACAGATTTCGTAACCAAGTCGTCAACAAAAAGATTCCAACAGTGATAATAAAAAAGATTCGAAATTATACAGACTACGAAGAATATTCCCTCGGAATAGTGCGTCTACGCTGTATTCGATGTAGCAATATCTTCATTCCATTTTTGTCATGCCCCGGGAGGGTATCCTAGACGTAACTAGCACCCGGAGACTATTGCTAGCCCAAAAGGGAACCACCTAGTCTCATCACATTCATTCAATCAGTTGATAAGCGGAAGACAATAAAGAAATGACCTTAACCATCATTGGCCTACAAGATTCATCAACTATGTCTATCACAAAAAACAAGATTAATGAAACGAACTCAGTCTTAAAATAGAGAAAGGGGAAAAGAAACCCCAATATCAACCATCATCTATCTGTGTCTATGAAACCTTTATAACTAGCGTCTAAGAAGGTACACCATGACAAGCCATGACTACCACAACTTAAAGAAGTAACGCAAATGAATAAAAGAAAGAAGCATCCTCCGAATACAGGGGAGGACTTACCAAGTCTCTAGCCGAAAGTTTGTGAACCTCAATGATTCGCCTACTGAAGTCCTTTTTCTACTAAATTTTCATCATGAAACGATGCAGCGCCAAAGGGGCGTTAGTACAAGAAATATACTGTATGTAAAATGGGCTAAAGTAAACAATATAGGCAAGACAATATGACATAGAATCAACCCATCAGTTATTCACTCTCAGCTCAGCATAAGGAATAGGACGCTATCACATTACCGTCATACAAGACTCATAGTATCACATCAACATCAGAGTACTATCAACATGAAACCTAGTTGGGAATTTCTCTAATCGATAACCATCACCTATGAACTGACACAATGAAGAGATGTCGTTGCCACATCTATCCAGTACCTTACGGGGTAAAGGACGGGTCTATCAGTGGATCCATAAGTCTATCAAGTCCTATTCTGGGACAAAGAAGACATCCACTTTCACTGTCAAATCCTCTCCTACGCTGACCACGTAATCAAAAAATGTGAGTGAGACTCATTCTTACCTATTTTGGTGCTCAATACTCCTCCCATGACTCAACATACTCATAAATCCATCAATATCAGAAGGTCTGTACAATCGGTCTCTCTCTCAAACAAAGATAACAACTCATCTTGTCATCTATCAATTCTAGGAACTAGGGGCATTTATTAAAGTTCCGAGTCTAATCTCTAAAAGATATGTAAGGGTCTCCCTCACAATCAATTCTAGCAACATTCTCATCAACACTCACTCAATTCAAGACCCGGACCATAGAAATCAAGCATACTTACATAACCAAGGCTCTAGATATCAACCCCTAGATTCATTCATGTAATCGTTAGCAATTACATATGTATAGTTTATACAATAGTTCAAATAATCAATTAAGCAAGTAATTTAAGTTATGATGATCATCAATTCAAGAAAATATATGTAGATTAATAGCAATTTTTAAGATAACATGTAATAATTTATTAAACAAGACTCATCACTTTCATCTATCAACCTACTACATTCAATGGGGCACATGGGAGAACAATTCTATGTTTTGGGTAGCCTTTATATACCTGAGATAAAGATTGTACTAATCTTCAACAAGAATTTGGCCCTCAATCCCTGAACCTTCAAACTCTTTCTTCTTCCTCTATCAGGAATACGCTTTAGACTTAGGAAAATAATGGGTTTTGAAACCCTCGTACGAATAAAAGAACTTTAAGAAATGTTTTAAGACTTAGAATAGGAAGGGGAATGACCAAAATGTATTGCTTAAATTTAAAAGAAAAATGTTCAAGAATTTTGCTGGTCTGCGATGCGCTAGGGGCACGGACTAGTGTATTTTTCTCAAAATTTCCTCCAAATGAAATTTTAACTTCCCTTCATTTTTTTTAAAAAAGTGTCACTCCGTGCCTTATCCGCATTGTGCCAAGGGCATGGACTGACACTATTTTCGAATTAATCAGCGAAAATTAGTTTTTGACTTGATTGCTCTAAAATCGAGTCGAGTCCATTTTTCCACTCAATTTTTTGTGCTAATAGCAAATCTAGTCTTGATTTTTCCATTAAAGCTTTGGAAGACGCATTATGTGCATATTACGTTCTAAGGGCATTTCAGTAATTTTATAAGGGCTACATCATCTCCCCCGTAGGATCATTTGTCCTCGAATGATGAGTAAAGGTGGAATGGAAGTACGAGTGGACTTAAAAACTTTTCTCACTCCTCACTTGAGAACTCTCGAACTCTCAACTATCCATCACTTCTATATCTTTGTCTTCGACTGAAGAACAAAATTAACACATCGACTCGAGAATGGAAATTTCAATTACGTTAAAGATAGGGACTTTACCTTTGATATTATCATCATTTGGCACGAATAGATATGGGTATTTGATCTTCATAGCTTCCTCAGCTTCCCATGTAGCTTCCTCGATGAACTGGTTCCTCCATAGAACTTTGACGGAGGCTATCTCTTTATTCCTTAGCTTGCGGACTTGAAGGTAAAAAATTTAGACTGGAATTTCTTTGTAGGATAGACTATCCTTTACTCCTGTACTCTTAATAGGGATTGCCAAAGTAGGATCTCCCAAACACTTCTTCAACATCTAAACGTGAAATATCGGATGGAACCCGTCTAGCTCGGAAGGAAAATCTAACTCATAAGCGACCTTTCCAGTCCTCCTCGCAATCTGGTAGAGTATATAACATGGACTTAACTTTTCCTTCTTACCGAATCTCAAGATACCCTTCATGGATGACACCTTCAGGTACACCCAATCATCCAACTCAAGCTCCAAGTCCCTTCTCCTCACGTCAGTGTAAGACTTTTGACTGCTTTGTGCTGTCTCCAATCTTTCTCTGATGACTTTTACCTTCTTCATTGACTGATGGATATGATCAGGTCCAATCAATTCAGCTTCACTAACCTCAAACTAGCCAATCTATATGCTGGCATGGTAGCTATTATTGTACACGAATTCAACTAGTGGCAGATGATCATCCAAATTCCCCTTGAAGTTAATGACACACACTCTCAACATATCCTCCAACATCTGAATGGTGTGCACTGCCTTTCCATCTGTCTGAGGGTGGAAGGTTGTGCTAAAATTCACTTTCGTACCCAATCCCTTCTGAAAAGATCTCTAAAATTGGAAGGTGAATTAAGCTCCTCTGTCCGAGATGATGGACAAGAGAACCCCATGTAACCTCATAATCTCAAAAATGTATAACCAGGCATACTTCTCAACCATATTAGTTGTCTTGACTGCCAATAAGTGGGTTGATTTAGTCATCCTATCCAGGATCATCCATATCAAATCATGTTGTTTTCGAGACCTTAGTAAACTGGTAATGAAATCCATATTGATCTTCTCCCATTTCCACTCAGGAATTTTGAAATTCTAAGCTAATCCAAATGGTCTATGATATTCAACCTTAACCTGTTGACAATTGGGGCACTTAAAGACGAATTCAACAATGTCCTTCTTCATTCCATTCCACCAATAGACTTCTCTCAAGTCATAGTACATCTTGGTGGAACTAGGATGGATGGAATATTTGAAGTTGTGAGCTTCGACCATGATTCTTTCTTGGACGTCATCAACATCAAACGCACATAATCTACCCTGGTATCTCAACACCCCATCTCCCCCTTTGGAGAAAACCATCACCTTTTGCTTGTGAATTGCTTCTTTCAATTGGAATAAGACAGGGTCTTGGTCTTGCTTTTCCTTCACTTCTGACACTAAAGATGAAGCAGAACGATTCTGAACATTAACCCCGCCTTCATTGTTCTCTTCAAGTTGAACTTCCGTTCTAGCCAATCTATGAACTTTTCTTAGCCAGTTCTTTCTTTCATTCCTCCACATAGGCAATACTACCCATAGACAATATGCTAAGAGCATTAACAACAATGTTAGCCTTACCTAGGTGGTAGAGGATGCTCATATCATAATCCTTGAGCAACTCCAACCATCTTCTCTGTCACAAGTTGAGCTTATTTTGACTGAACATGTATTGCAAACTCTTGCGATCAGTGAAAATGTCCACATGCACTTTATACAAATAGTGATGCCAAATCTTAAATGCGAATACCACTGCTGCCAACTTGAGATCATGAGTTGGATAGTTCTTCTCATGGATCCTAATTTGTCTAGAAGCATAGGCTATCACCTTCCCTCTATGCATTAACACACAACCCAGTCTAACTCTAGATGCATCACAGTATATCACAAAGTCCCCGTCCCACCGGGCAAAGTCAAAACTGGTGTTATAGTCAGTCTAGTTTTCAATTCTTGGAAACTCTTCTCACATTTATCCGACCATTGAAAATTGGCCTTCTTCCGAGTTACCTTGGTCAATGGTGGAGACAAAGAAGAAAAGTTCTCAACGAATCTACAATAATAACTTGTCAATCCAAAAGAAACATCTTATTTTTGTCGGAGAGGTTGGTCTAGGCCTATTCTTAACTGCTTCAATCTTCTGGGTATCCACCCGAATACCATCCCTCGAAATAACATGATCTAGGAAGGCCACAGACTTGAGCCAAAATTCACACTTTGAGAACTTCACATATAACTTATAGTCTTTAAGAGTTTGCAAAGCCATTCTAAGATGATTAGCATGCTCCTTTTCATCCTTAGAATACACTAGGATGTCATCAATAAATACGATCACAAACATGTCAAGGTACGGTCTGAATACTCTATTCATCAAATCTATCAAAGTTGCAGGTGTATTAGTTAACCCAAAGGGCGTGACCAAGAACTCAAAATGGCCATACCATGTCCTAAAGGTTGTCTTTGGCATATCACTTTCCCTTACCTTCAACTGATGGTAACCCAATATGAGGTCTATCTTGGAGAAGCAAGTAGCACCCTAAAGTTGGTCAAATAGATCATGTATTCTGGGAAAAGAATACTTATCTTTATTGTGACCTTGTTCAGTCGCCCATAGCCTATGCACATTCTGAGAGACTCATCTTTTTTACACATTAATAGAACAGGAGCACGCTAAGGAGAGACACTAGGCCTTATAAAACCTTTCTCTAACAAGTCATTCAATTGTTCTTTCAATTCTTTCAACTCAGTGGGGGCTATTCTACAAGGAGGAATTAGAATGGGCTGGGTCTCGGGGAGAACATCAATCCCAAAGTCAATCTCCCTGTAGGGAAGGACTCTAGGCAGATTCTCAGGAAATACTTTGGGAAACTCATTCATAATCAAAACAAACTCAAGAGTAGGAGATTCAACATCATCGGACTTAACTCGCACGAGATGATAAATACAACCTTTGGAGATCAACTTTCTGGCTCTAAGATGAGAGATAAACTTGCCTTTAGGCATAATAGAAATCCTCTTCCACTCTAAGACAAGTTCATTAGGAAAATGAAACTTAATAATCTGGGTTCTACAGTCAACTGAGGCATAACAGGCGTGAAGCCAATTCATGCCAAGTATCACATCAAACTCAATCATATCTAATTCTACCAAGTCAACCAAGGTATCTCTATGATAAATGGATACTACAATATACCTACAAACCCTCTCAGTAATATAGACTCACCAGTAGGAGTGGAAACAACAAAAGGCTCAAGTAAACACTTTGGCAGAATCCCCAACTTACTAGCCACATAAGGAGTCACAAAAGATAAAATAGCATCCGGGTCAAGTAATGCAGAACAATCAAAAGTAAAGACTCAAAGCATACCAGTAACAGCATCTGGTGCAGCCTTCTAATCTTGCCAATTACCTATAGTATAAAGGCGATTTGTCCCGCCTCTTGTACCCATAGTAGTACCCCTCTGATGATTGCTAGCTGGGGGTGTCGTAGAGGACTGTGCTATGTTACTCCCTTCACCTCGTCTCCTCTTCGGACACTCAAACTGGAAGTGTCCATTATGTCCAAATAAATAGCAAACATCCTTACCCATACAAATACTCACCCAGATGAAGCTTACCATACTTGTCACAAGGTGGTTTTCCCTTCGCATCTTGGGTTACACTAGCTTGAAATCGAACACCCTGGGCCTTGTAATTTTGGTAACCATAAGACTTCTGATCATACCTGTTTGGTTGGACGGCCGCACTCGCTACAGAGAGTGCATGATAATAAGATCTCATCTGAAAGCAGGACTTGTCACCCTTATTTTGTCTCTGTTGGCCTGGCTCATGCCTTGCTAATTTTGCTTTCCTGTTTATCTGCTCTTCTCTATATCTTTTTCTATCCTCCTCTGTTTGTTAGGCATACACCACAATGCTGGAAATATCCATACCGAGAATTAACAGCTACTTTGCACTCCTTATGGAAATATCCATGCTGGGAATCAGCATAGTAATAGCTCATCTAAACTCTGCCTCAGTGATGGGAGCTAGTTGGGGCTGTGCTGGGGGCGCTTGTGGGACCTTAGTAGTCCTGGCAGGCTGTCCCCCTCTCCTCATCTTTGTCTGAATTGGGACCTTTGGCTAGGCATTCTCAGCCCTTGGGGCTGAGGCATCTCTCTAAGCAGCCATTCTTTTTGGCAGCATATTCTGCAAACATGTAACGCAGAATTAGAACGAGATTTTCATAGGGTTAAACTATATCACACGAACTCAGATTATAGAAGAAGGATAATACTTCCTAATGTCCTATAGCCTCCTACTTATGAAGTGTGGTGCACACACCCATAAACAAGAGTATATTAGACACATCTTCATGGACTTCCTAGGGCAATTGAACTCTGTGCTCTAATAGCAAGTTTGTCATGTCACAGAAGATACCCTAAACGTAATTGGCACTCAGAGACTATTGCTAGTGAACCACCTAGTCTCATCACATTCATTCAATCAGTTGATAAGCGAAAGATAATAAAGAAATGACCTTAACCATTAGTGGCCTACAAGATTCATCAACTGTGTCTATAATAAGAAACAAGATTAATGAAACCAACTCAGTCTTAAAATAGAGAAAGGGGAAAAGAAACCCCAATATCAACCATCATATGTCTATGTCTATAAAGCCTCTGTAACTACTATCTAAGAAGGTACCATGATATGTCTTGGCTACCACAACTCAAAAGAAGTAATGTAAAAGACTAAAAGAAAGAACCATCATCTAATGCAGGGGAGGACTCACTAAGCCTCTAGCTGAAAGTCTGTGAACCTCAACAATTTGCCTGCCAAAGTCCTTTATCTACTGAATCTGCATCATGAAATGATGCAGTGCCAAAAGGGCATTAGTATGTAGAATGTATAGTATATAAAATGGGCTAAAGTAAATAGTATAAGCAAGACAATATGACATAGCATCTACCCATCAGTTACTCACTCTCAGCTCAGCATAAGGAATAGGACACTATCACATTACCATCATACAAGACTCATACTATCACATCAACATCAGAGTACTATAAATATGGAAACTATTTTGGGAGTTTCTCTAATCGACAATTATTACCTATGAGTCGGTGATGATACAACGAAGAGATGTCCTTGCCACATCCATCTAGTACCTTGCCGGGGTAAAGGACGAGTCTGTCAATGGATTCATAAGTCTGTTAAGTCCTCTTTTGGAATAAAGGAAACATCCAGTTTCATGGTCCAATCCTCTCCTATGCTGGTCACGTAGTTAATGAGTGTGAGTGGAACGCACTCTTGCCCATTTCGGTGCTCAATACTCCTCCCATGACTCGACATGCTCATAAGTCTATCAACATCAGAAGGTCTGTACAATCGGTCTCTCAGACAAAACAAGTAACTCATCTTGTCATTTATAAATTCTAGGAACTAGGGCATTTATTAAAGTTCCAAGTCCAATCTCTAAAAGACATGTAAGAGTCTCCCTCTCAATCAATTCTAGCAACATTCTCATCAATACTCACTCAATTCAAGATCCGGACAATAGAATCAAGCATACTTACATAACTAAGGCTCTAGACATCAACCCCTAGATTTATTCATGCAATCTTTACCAATTACACGTGTATAGTTTATATAATAGTTCGAATAATCAATTAAGCAAGAAATTCAAGTTATGTGATCATCAATTCAAGAAAATATATGTAGATTAATAGTAATTTTCAAGATAACATGCAATAATTTGTTAAATAAGACTCATCACTTTCATCTATCAACCTACTACATTCAATGGAGCACATAGGATAACAATCCTATGTTTTAGGTAGCATTTACATACCTGGGATGAAGATTGTGCTAATATTCAATAAGAATTTGGCCCTCAATCCCTGAACCTTCAAACTCTTTCTTCTTCCTCTCTCAGAACAATGCTTTAGACTTTGAAAAATAATGGATTTTGAAACCCTCCTATAAATAAAAGAACTTTAAGACACGTTTTAAGACTTAGGATAGGAAGGGGAATGACCAAAAGGCATTGCTTAAATTTAAAAGAAAAATTTTCAAGAATTTTGCAATGGTCTGCGACGCTCCAGGGGTCGGACCAGTGCATTTTTCTCAAAATTTCCTCTGAACGAAATTTGAACTTCCCCTCAAAAATTTTTATAAAAATATAAGTATCACTCCGCGCCCTGTCTGCGTCGCGCCAGGGGTGCGGATTGACACTGTTTTTGAATTAATTAGCAAAAAATTATTTTTTTGACTTGGTTGCTCTAAAATCAGGTCGGAGCTATTTTCCCACTCAATTTTTTGCACTGATTGTAAATTAGATCTCGAATTTTTTATCAGAGCTTTGAAAAATGTATTATGCGCACGATTACATTCTAAAGGCATTTCGATAATTTTACAGGTGTTACAATTCTCCTGAATGCCTGATCAAAACTGCTATGGTTGATATTTCCTGTTCCAAATTTTAAAAATTAATCATTTGATATTCATAGAATATCGTTTAATCGATACAATAAAATCAATAGAGTCCCATCAAACATAAACATGAAACTACCTATATCAAGTTATATATTAGTGGTAACAATGGTGACTATTGGAAAGAGAGGAAAAACACCATGAAAGAGGATAATTTGAAAGCCTTCGGAATGATTAGTTTTTTTTCACTGTTTTTGATACTTAATACAATTAAGAAAAGATTACAATTTAAAATAGGTACAACCATTAATGTAATTTTTGTTACCATTTACAAAAAATATTTATATACTTTCCTTAATAACATATATATAGTATATACTAATATTAAAATACTAAATTAATTATTATATTTTTGTATTTTTTTCATATAACTTGTAGCTATTAAAAGTAATTACAATAAAGGAAAAACTAAGTTTGTATCCCTTAAAAATCAAACTATTTATATTGATATACCTTTTTACATTTTGTACCCTCTATACTATTAAAATTTTGCTCTCACAATATTAAAATTCGCAAGCTAATATCATGCTGACATCAACAATGCTTGTATGATATACCAACAAGGTATCACAGATGATTAAGCTCAATCCTATATGATATCGATATGATATAAATATACCGACAGAGTATATAACGAATATATTTTCTACTAATTTAGAGTTTAATAATTTTTTATTTGTTTCTTTAAAAAATCCTATATACCAATTGGGTACAATATATCGTCAGAATATGACAAAGGACCGAGCTCATTCTATATGATACCATTATAGTATATATATACTGCCAGTATATATTTCATAGTATTTATACTGATATCAGCATCCGAAATAAAAAGGGATAAGTGGATATAAAGGTAAATAATTTGAAATTGAGTCTACTAAAGGTAAATAATTTCAATTTGAACTTATTTTGTGTACTTTTTTCTATAATAAATGTAGCTAGACAAATATTATAACCCATAAAATATAGCTATTTATGTAAGTTCCTCTTAATATCACCAAATGGGAGATATTTCTTAATGCAATATATGTGGTATTAATTAATCCATAAATTAATTAATATATGGATTTAAATTTCTACAAAACATAGTATTACTTAGTATCAATAGTTAATCCATAGATTATTTGCTATAATACATCTTACCACGGCTCCTAAGATCATTAAAAGTATATCATTTAAACACAATAAAGTATTGTGACAAGAGTGTGAGAGTGATTATATATATATATATATATATATATATATATTCCTTTAATTTTTTAAAATTTAATTTTACTTAATTTTTATTTTGGCACTCTTAGTTGTTCTATTTTAGTCTTTCAAGTTATTTTTATTTTGGCACTCTTGGTTGTTCCATTTTAATCTTTCAAGTCCATTTTTTATGTGTCATTTAAATTTAAAAAAAATTTAATTCATATTTTTTTAAATTTTATATATACTTTTCAACTGTAATTTTACATTTTAAAAATCGACGTTCATATGTTATAAAGAAATTGATGGATGAATATTGATTTTTTAAATTTTTATTTTAAGAATTTCTTTGTATTTTTGTGTGAGAAATAACGTTTAAAAGTATATTAATTTTCTTTTTTAAAAAAATTTATAACAACCCAACAAAGTCTATCAAGTTTAATATTTCTTTAGTAACGTTATTAGCAATGAACAAGAATTTTTTTTACTAGTATGAGTTGAACGAAAAATTGAATTGAACAAACAATTAAAAAATTAATATTAGAATCAAATCTAAATAGTTTGAATATGAAAAAAAACAATGTTATTTCATTTAATTGATTGTTTAAGAAAAAAAATTGACATAATTT
>JAOTQJ010088605.1:0-12166 GCA_025642045.1 Solanum sejunctum
GGAGTAGAGTTCCATGAAATAGAGTACAATTGAGATGAGATGCTAAGCTTGAAAATTATGTATAGAGTATTATGTATTGATGGTCCCATTCCCCGTTAGAGTTGATGGTTTCCTTCCTGAGTTCGAAATGTTGATTATTGAGGTGTTTAAATGATTAGAATTGATAATGTTGTAATGTTCCATTCATGCTTCATGGTGAAAATATTTTAAAGAGTATCTTTACTCTTGTTTGGAGTCGATTTGTCTACTGGTATTCTATATTACTTAATTTTGTGTTTATTAGTTCACTTGTTGAGTACCGTGTGTTTGGTATTCATCCCCCTTGCTACTACAGTTTTTTAGGTTGCGAGCCCGGATTGTCGCAATACTCTCCACTCTTCCTTACCCGAGGCTTCCTGTGGAGATTGTAAGAGGTAGCTATTTGCCATCACAGCTGACTTCATACTCCTACTTATGATTTTATTCTATTCTAGAGACAATATCATTTGACACATGTGATTTCTTTTGAATCCATTGTAATACATTAGAAGCTTGTGCACGTGATAATCAAATTTTGGGAGATTTCAATAAATTGAACTTTTATTTCAATTATAATTTCGCACTTTAATATTATAGATGGGTTTGAGGCTGACTTGTCTTGGTGAAAAAAAATGAGTACCACCACGCTCGAATTTTGGATCGTGACATGCAATCCCTTAACCACGACAATAAATCTTCAGCTTGCATCAAAAGATGTCAATACTTGTACAAATATTTATGAAACTAAATTTTGATATATATGTATATATATCATGTAATTTTTTAATGAAAGGGTGTTACTTGACATCCTTGGGACAAGGGTAGCCCCGCCCCTGCATCACAGTGTGAGCTTGTGCAACTAAGAAAGATGAATAATGCTTTTCTCAATATGGAACCTCAAAAGGTGTACACGTAATGAGTGGTGTTTGTCACGATGAAAATCCAGGGTGGATTGCTCGCAAGAGGAATGATAATGAAGATGCCAAGGAGGAGCTCTACTCTTTGGTTACTGTAGCAGAGATCACATCAGAAGGATTGAAGGAGCTTGGCACCAAGATCATTGAAGATGAAGATTAAGTTATCAGTAGTGGATAATGAGATGATGAATATTAAGCTATAAGTAGTGGAGAACAAGATAGAGACATGATTTATTTGAGAATTATTTGTTTTGTTTGAAAACTTAATTTGTTCTTGGATTAGTATGGTCTACTTTGTAATTCAGATCATTAGATTGTGTGCCTTGGGCCTACGAGTAACGAGATCCCACAAAAAAGAAAAGCGACAAAAATAGACCATAAATTTAAAAGAGAACCAAATGGGCTTAGTGTAAAAAAATTTTACACTTCTTTAAATTTTTATAACCGACCAATAAAAAGAGCCGTCAACTCTAAAGTGTAATTTTTTTAAAAAAAATAATTTTTGTGGGCTGCCAGCCCATTTTATTTTTCTCTCAGAATGTCATCATTCCACAACAAAGAGGAGGCCCAAAGGCCCAAAACAAAATAAATATTCTTACTTTCCAAGGAAACAAAACACTCAAGCTCACTTTCCCAAAATAACACAATCCAATGCATCCCTTTCCTTTCCTCCTAGTGGTGTTCCGCCATGGCCATATAGCTTCCTTGCCGGTCTTCTTTTGTCCATCATCTTGCTCCTGGTGTAAGTACTCATCTCTATGTTCCTATGATTTTGTTTGTTGTTGTTGTTAATATCGGCCATTTTGCATCTTCTTGCCTATGCCACCATAGCTGTCACCTGTGCGCCTGAACCAGAGAATGGTTTTTTTACTCCATCTAAATGTGTATGCCTCTATTACTATGTTTAGATTACCCCAATAACTGTTGTTTGCACAATTATGATCCTTTTATTCTTGTAGTGATTAGTGCATCTCTATATATATCTCAAATCTTGAATCTTCACGGACCATGGCGACTGAAGCTGCCATAATTTTTGTATAATGCACAAGTTTTTGCTATCTGTATTTTTCTCCTACAAGCCCAATCTCGTACATCTAGTCCTTTTGATAAAATCAACCGTATATACTACTCTTTTATATTATAACATGCTATGGTGGCAGTACTCCCTTAATAACTAATGTTCTCTGGCATGTAAAAATACATTGGATATTATTGTCCTTAATTTATTCTGATAGATGGTAGTTATTGCTTGTCTGTGTTGCATATTTTTCTAGCTTTACTAGGTAACTGACTAAAAGCCCAAATCTACAAGTCCTCCTCATGTTCTATAGCATAGGATGCTAGAAAGTCAGGTAGGTAATTATCTTTCCTGAATGTATGGTAGAGACCCACCCGTACTTTCTGCAAAATACATTGAATATCCTCCACCATCTCTATCATGTCCCAAGGTATCTTCCATTTCCCTTTTAACATCTTAATTAGGCTAAGTGAGTCAAATTCAATTATAAAATTATTGATCCGATTCTCTTTACCAAACCGTATTGCATTTCAAACTATAGTAACTTCTGCTACAATGTTTTAGCAATATTAATAGATCTTGTCTCTGCATATATTATATCTCTATTGTGATCCCTGAAGAAAAAACCTTAGGAACTCCTCCCTGGATTGCCCCTACTTGTCCCATCTATATTACACTTTACCATTCCTGGCATAGGCGCCTTTCAAACCACTAGTTTGTAAAACAATCTCTTCCTATACTTTTGTAGCATAGGCATGCTTTTAGACCATGTTCTTAGGACACTGAACCATTTTGAATATGTGCAACTAATTAGTTGATAAATAGTATTCTCACATCTGTTCACCAGCATTGCAAAAGTGACATGCTTCCCATGTTTGATTGAATTCCTTCTGTTCCATAACTCCCACATGATAATTTCAAGCAGACACGCTAGAATATCCTTAGGTCTCTTCTGTTCCATTGCTCTTCACCAGGATATCAGAAAGAGGAATATCTGATACCCTTCCACTAGGAAACCTTCACCATAAAAAAAGTGCTTCTAAAGCTTTTAGGCTATAGAAGCTATTGAAAAAAGATGGTTAACAGTCTCTTCATGACTAGTACTACAACAGTAGCATTTAGAGACTGTTGGAATTCTGCATTTCCTTAGATTATCATCAGTAAGAGTCCTCCCTTTCAATGCTCTCTAAAGGAAGAAAGAAATTTTGTTGGGTAGCCTTTTGGCCTAAACAAACTTTTATTTCTTTTGTCTTAGCAAATGATAGCCTGAGCTGGTAGTAAATTCCCAGTGTTGTTGGGTAACCACCAAGGCTTATCCAAGGCCTGATGGACTGAGTAATAGAGTTGAACAACTCCTCAGAAATAACCTCCTTTAAAGCATCAGAATTCCAACCATTGTTTGTTACTAGCCTTCTGACTTCTATTTTCTCCCCATCTACTAACTTCCCCTCTATATAGTGTAGAGCACCCAGCTTGGTCCAGTTGTTAAACCAGAAGTTGGAATTTCTAACCCTTATTTGCTACCAAATGTAAGGTTCCACCTCTCTGATTTTCAACATATTCCTCTAAGTCTGTGATGCCTCTGTACTCCATACCAAAATAGGATGATACTTTTTGCAATATTCATTTCCCTTGTAAGTGGGCCAAGGAGACCCAATAGCAGTTCTGAATTTCCACCAGAGTTTGGCCTACATTGCCTTGTTCATGTCAAAGAGAGATTTGAAGCCAAGGACTCCTTCCTCCCTTGGTATACATATGTCTTCCCAAGCCAACCAATATTTCCTCTTTTCAGAAATTGAGGATACCCCAAAAAAACTTGGCAAACATTTGGTGAAGCCTTCTGATAACCCCTTTTGGGGGCTTAAAACAGTCAAGAGATACATTGATATTAATTGCAATACATGATTTATGAGAATAAATCTACCTCCAAAAGACAAGAATTTGTTTTTCCATAAAAGGATTCTCTTAGCAATCTTTCTCATTAAGCCTTCATAGTGTCCAATATTCTTTCTCCCATTGTACACTAGATATCCAAGATAAATAAGGAAAAATTTCCCTTGTCTTATTCCAGTTAGCTTCCTCAATCTAATGAAGAAAATTAAGGTGGTATTTTCATACAAATAGAATAGGCTCTTATCCATATTGTTTTGTTGTCCTAATGCCTCCTCATACCTCCTTAGAATCTTCATCATCAAAATAATGAAGGCCTTATCAATTGAACAAAATAATATGGTATCATCAGCATATAGGTGATTGATCTGTGGGCTCTATTTTGATAATCCATATCCTATGAACTTTTGATCCTGATGAAGGATGTTCAATCCCTTTGATAATACCTCTGTTGCTATGATAAATAGTGTAGGTGAGAGAGGTCTCTGTGCTTTACCCCTATTGATGACTGAAACAAACCATGAACCTGTCTATTGATGCACATTGAGTACCAGTTATCTGAGATTGATCTCCAAACCATGTCTATAATGACCTCACTTAACCCAAATCTTCTCAATACTTGAGTAAGGAATATCCATGATATTCTATTAGAGGCTTTTGCCATATCCAGCTTTACTAATACTACATTAGTATGTTTATTTCTTTTATGAATATCTCCAATAATTTTCTGAGCCAATAACATATTCTCTGAAATCCTCCTCCTTTTGACAAACAAAAATTGATTTGGAGATATTAACTTTGGTAGTACCACTAATATCCTTCCATGTAGTACTCTAGAGATCACTTTGTTTATGAAGTTACTCAAGCCAATAGACCTAAGATCTGAGAAAGTTCTGACTTTTTCCTTCTTTGGCAATAACATAAGGTTGGTGTGAGTGATGTATCTAGGCATACATTGCCCATACGAAAAAGTTTTTTCCACACTTATAATATCCCGTGCCACCACATCCCAACATTCTTGAAAAAAATAGCATGTGTAACCATCAGGCCTTGCTGCACTTGAGCCATTCAACTAGAACACTACTCCTTAATTTCCTCCCAAGTTAGAAGAGCCCCCATTAGATCATTTTCCTCCTGGGTAATTACTGATGGAATGATATCTAGCATGAAAGTATATCTTTTGTAGTTAGTTTTCTTAAATTGTTCCTCAAAAACTCTGATTGCTTTCTGTCCAATATCAGCCTCCTCAGTGAGCACTATACCCTGCTCATTTCTAATATGAGAAATCTGCAGCTTCTTCCTTTTACCCCTAACATAAGAGTGAAAGAATTTTATATTTTGATCTCCTTGAAAAAACCACTTCATGTCTGCTTTTTGTTTCCAAAATTCTTCCTTTGTATGCAAATATCTCTTCAGCTCTACTTTAGCCTTACTCAAATCTGCTCTGTTTTCTAGACTTAGAGAGATCTTCAACTGAGTCTCCCTGACCCTTATGATGTCTTCAAGTATGGCAATCTGCACAAAGATGTTGCCATATTCCTTTTTGCTCTATTCCTTTAGTACCTTCCTCAGTTTGACCAGCTTGGAATGAAGTTCCAAGAATAGTGACCTCACAAAATTTGTTTTCCAATTCTGCTCGACAATAGCTTTAAAATTTCTATGTTTACACTAGAAATTTAAAAACCTGAAAATTTTAGGACAATTCTTCTTGTCAGAGTTACAAATCAGATAAAGTAGGGCATGGTCTAAACCCTGTCTAGTCTCATCCTAAACTTCTACATGCTAGAAAATGTTAAACAGTTCTTTGTTAATAAGAATTCTATCTAATCTTTCAAAATTGCAAGCATAATTGATTCTACCATTCCACCATGTATACTTGCTCCCTGTATAACCCACCTCAATTAATGCACAAGCACTTAAACATTAAGCAAAGTCTATGGATGTTTGCACAGTATAGTCTAAGCCGCCAAGTTTTTCCTCCTCACTGAGAATAACACTAAAATCACCCCCAACCGCCCAAGGGTAACTATCAGTAGGAAAAGTCTCCAATTCTACCCATAATTCTAACCTCTTTTCTCTAGTACACCTTGTATAAACTGAGGTTACCATGAAAATATTGATTTTGCTTCAAGAACTTCATGGTAAGTTGTTGGTAGTTGTTGTTAACTAGGATTTATCATTCCAGAAAATTCAAATCTTACCAGACATATTGAACAAAGAGTGATCAAAACCAAACCTTTATCTATAGTAATGAATCTCCTCAGGAGCCTGAAATGGCTCCATAAGAGCAATAAATGAGTAATGATATTTCCTATGCATATTAATTAATCTCCCAAAAGCATTTTGAGTATTAACTGATCTGATATTCCAAAATAAAGCTCTATCAATTATTGATCGTAATTGGTGGCCCTACCCTTCGTCCTCCTTGTTTGTACCTATAAAGGTACTTTAACCATTCCTCATTTGGACATTATGCTCTGAGTTTGTCTTGGAGAAAGATCTGCAGATTTACTAATATCTTCTATATATTCCTCCAGACACCCTTCCTCCATATCAACAATGTCTGTTCTACCCTTTGGGCTTGCCATTAACTTATTATCCTCAATGACCTCCTTTTCTGTTCTTTCTGAAGTTTAAATGTTTCTAGGGCTCTCCCCCTCTTTTGAATTTGTGGAAGTATCAACGCCGTCACTTGGAGAAATTTGATTTATACTCCTTTCCCCTGTTTTCTCATTTTTATTATTCTTTGATGCATCACTTTCCTCATGGTCTTTTTGTATTTTCTTTGTTTCTCCTTGTGTATCCTTTGTTGCATCCCTTGTCTCCATATTTTCCCTCATTGCTTCCTTTTCTTTCCCCTGGAACCTTTCAACTACCCATTGCTTGGTGGTTTGGTTTTGTGTGTCTACTTTCACAGTCTGATTGTACTTTTCTTCTTTTGAATTGTGCTGGTCCTTTTCCTTTATTGTCTAATTTTCTCCTTCTGGTTGAGAGTCTAACTTGTCAAACTTATTTCTTGTGTTTGTCTGCCATACCTGCTCTGGCTGATGTTTCCTGCCTCCTCTCTTCCTTTTTTTCTTACAAAGCCATCATCCTTGCGTGCAGGTATAATAGCCTTTTCACCTTGCTTATTCTGGTTCCCTTACTTCACTACCTGCTTACTTTCCTCCTCTTTGCTTTCACTTTATTTTTTGAATAATTCTGGATGCTTAATGTAACATTGTTCCTCATCAGGACCTTGGGTGTGAAAGGTTTGGCAATATTTTGGCAAATAGTCATACTTGATTTGCACCCACTTCTCCAGCACAACTCCTCCCTCCAATTTGATCCCAATTTTAGTTCTTTTGGGGAATTCACGCAATAAATCTACTTCCACCTTTACTCTTTTACAACTAGGGCGAGCTTTATTCTTTGTAGCCATGATCACTTGCAAAGGCTTTGCCACCGCCGCTGCTACTGAGAATAAGGCCTCTTCACAAAAGAAATTAGGGGGTAAGGATGGAAACAAGATCCATGCAATCAATATAGTGGTTTCCTCCGATGGTTAAATATAGGCTCCCACTTGAATGTCCTCATCGGATATGTCCAATTCAGATGTGATATATCGAAGGCTGACTTATACAGTAGATGAACATAATCCTCCAATAATGATGCTCTAATTAGACCGTGTCTGTTGCTTAGCAGCCCAATGTTGCATTCTTCTTTTAGTTCACATTGCTTTAGGATTATCCTCCTTATATCCTGTATCTCTGGCCATCCATACGAGAATTTTTCAATAATCGCGTACTGGAGCTTTTTTCCGCCATTCATATGATCAACCTCTTGTTCTTCCCATATCACAATTGGCTCCCCATGCAGATAAGAGACTGGTTTAACTGGTACAGATGTTGCCTTCTGTCTTCTGGCTTTAGTAGGCTGGCGTATGTTTTCTAACAGGTCTGACCAACCTCAGGACGAGACTGGCCGGTGGCCATGACGACCATCTAGGGACAAAATTACAAATTCCGATGATGGCCGTTTAGGGTTTTTGAGAGCATTCCCTTGTTGAAATTTTTTAAAAGCTATAATTATTTACTTACAATGCAATTTTTTTTTTTACACTTTATAAAGTGTAAAAATTTTCTACACCTTATAATTTTTGCAGCATTTCTCAAAATTGATTTAATACAACATAAAGTGTAAGTCCTTTTTACACTTTGTAAAGTGTAAATTTTTTTTACAGTTTTTGCAGTTTTTCTCATACAATTATATTGATTTGACGCATCATAAAAATATGAAAAATTATTACATTTTGTTGTCACACAGCTGCCCACCTAGAAGAGCAACTCGCTCATGGCTCGATCTTTATTTTGAAAATGTCTTGCAAGAGACTTTTAAACAGTTCCTTTCGGTCTTTAAGGTCCGCTTCTCTATTTAAAGATACTCAAACATGGGATATTCAACAACTATTATCCTCTATTTTTTTCATTCAATCACAAATAATATCTTATGAATCAAAATAATTTTATAGTTTATTTATTTATTTTAAAATAATTTTATGCTGAATAAATAATATTATTCGACATTAGAATCTTATACTGAACAAATAGTGTCTTCTGAATAAAAGAATATAACATATCTTTGAAACTGTGTGTATCAAGCTTTAAACAAATTATCCTTTCTATTTTAATTTGTTTAACCTACTTTTTTTTAAATCTATCCCTAAAATATAATATATCTTTTTTAATTTATTTGGCATTTATTAAAAAGGATAATGAAAACTTTTGAGTCAGAGGATCTAAAATTCAAGATATGTTAAATATATCAATTTGACATTTAATTTATAATATGAAATATGTCACGTGAAAAATTAAAATTAAAAAATTACTAAAAGAAAAAAGAAAAGGAAAGAGTCATTTTTTGGAATAGATTAAAAAAAGTAGTTTAAACAAATTAAAACAGAAAGGATGATTCGTTTAAAGCTTGGTACACGAAGTTTCAAAGATATGTTATATTTTGATTCACAAAAAAGATGAAATATACACTTTGCTTTATCAATATTATTTTTTCAAATAATATAACATATCTTTTATACATTTTTTTTCTTTATTTTAATTTAATAAAATTATTTATTCAGCATAGAATTATTTTAAAATAAATAGATAAATAAATCATAAAATTATTTTAATTTAGAAGACATTATTTGTGATTGAAATTGTCACGTCCCGGGAGGATACCGTGGCGTAACTGGCACTCGGAGAGTATTGCTAACCCCAAGTGAACTACCTTGTCTCATCGCATTCGTTCAATCAATTTATTTGCAAAAGATATTAAAGAAATATTTTAGCTATCAGTGAGCTATCAAACTCATCATCAACATCTATCGTACGAAGCAAGATTAAGGAAACAAACTTAGTTTTAAAGTAGAATAATAGGGAAAAAAGGAACCGCCAACATCAATAGTCATCCGTCTATGTCTATGAAGCCTCTACAACTACTGTCTAAGAAGGTACTATGACAAGCCATGGCTACCACAATCAAAGAAAAATAACTTAATAAAACTAAAGAAATAACCATCCTCCGAATGTAGGGGAGGACTCACTAAGATCTGAAATCAAGAAGCTCTAAACCTCAATGATTAGTCTGTTGAAGTTCTCTATCTATTAAATCTGTATCATAAAATGATGAACTCCAAAGGAGAGTCAGTACGTGGAATGTACTGTATGTAAAACGAGTTAAAGTAAATAGTAAAGGAAAAACAATATAATATGACCTCAGCTCATCGGTTTCTCAACCTCAACTCAAGATAAAGAGTATAACTCTCTCCCATTACTATCAATCAAAAATCATACTATCATATCAACATTAGAGTACTATCATCAGGGGACTATCTAGGAATTTCTCGGACCTACACCCATCACCTTTGAGCCGATAATGATACAATGAAGTGAAGTCATTGTGGCATCCGCCCATTACCTTGCTGAGGTGAAACGGTGAACATCTGTGGTTTATAATAGCATCAAGTTCTCTTTTGGGACTAAAGAAATATCCATTTCTCACAGTCCAATCCTCTGCTACACTGGTCACATAGTTAATGAGTGCAAGTAGGACTCACTCTTACTCATTTTCAGTGTTCAGTACTCCTCCCAAGACTCAACTTGCTCATAAACATCAACATCAACATCAAGGTTTTCTCATTGTTTAGTCTCTCTTGGACAAGGGCGGCATCTCATCTCATCATCTCTCAACTCAAGAATATTATGGACATTCTGTAGAACTCAAGTGTGACCTATTAAAGACTCTAAGGACCTCACACTCCATCAATAACATTATCATCAGTACTCAATCAAATCAAGGCCCAGACCACATTAATCATGCATACATACGTTATCCTGGCTCTAGAAATCGATCGTAGCTTCATTTAAATAATTAAATATATATAGTTTATATGGTAGCTCAATTAATCAGTTGAACAAATAATTAAAGTTATGACGACTATCAACTTACGAAAATATATGTAGAATAATAGTAGTTTTTGAGATAGCACTTAAGAATTCGTAACATAACACCTATCACCCAACTATTAACCTAATTCAATCATGGGGGGCACATGGGAGAATAATACCATGTTCTGTGTAGCCTTTAAATACCTGGGATGATGAATTACCAACTCTTCTTCAAGAACTTGGACTCAAACACTCAATCCTTAGAGCTTTCCTGTCTCCCCTCCCAAAGTATTCTTATGTAGAAACTTAAGAAAAGTGGGTTTAAAAATCCTCAATCGATTATAAATAGCTTTAGAAATACATTTTAGAACTTAGGATAGGATGAAGAATTACCAAAAGGCCCTTCTCAAATTAAAAGAAATTTTTTTAAAATTCATACACTGGTCTGCGATGCGCCAGGGGCGCAAACTTGTGCTTTTTGCGGATTTTTGAAACTTTTAGTTCCTGTCAAAAAAATTAAAAAATAACAAAGTGTTACTCCATCCCCCTTCGCATTGCGCCAGGGGTGCGGATCGACACTATTTTTGCATTAATTAGCAAAAATTATTTTTTGACCCAGTTGCTTTAAAATCGGGTCAAGACCATTTTCTCAATTAATTTTCTGTGTTGATCGTATCTTTAGTCTCAAATTTCCCATCGAACTTTGGAAGGCGGGTTATTTGCATGATTATATTTTAAGGGCATTTTGGTAATTTTATGGGGTATTATATCATCTCCCCCTTGGTATCATTCATCCTCGAATGATGTATAAAGGTAGATTA
Source organism: Solanum sejunctum (assembly GCA_025642045.1). Taxonomy (NCBI): domain Eukaryota; kingdom Viridiplantae; phylum Streptophyta; class Magnoliopsida; order Solanales; family Solanaceae; genus Solanum; species Solanum sejunctum. Next base: position 11,090 of record JAOTQJ010088605.1, read on the forward strand.
AAGCAAGAGTAGACTCAAAACTCATCTCACCCCTCACTCAAGAACTCTCGAACTCTCAATTATCCATCACCTTCTACATCTCTATGTTAGACTCAAGAATGGAATTAGTACATCAACTCAAGAAAGGAACTTCTACAGTGTTAAGGATAGGGACATTACCTTCAACATCATCATCATTCGACATGAATAGATGTGGATATTTGAGTTTCATCGCTTTCTAAGCTTCCCACATAGCTTCCTCAATAAATTAGTTCCTCTATAGAACTTTAACAGAGGCTATCGCTTTTTCCTCAGCTTACAAACCTGTCGATCAAGAATTTGGACTGAAATTTCCTCATAGGACAAGCTATCCTTTACTTTCGTACTCTTAATAGAAATTGCTAAGGCATGATCTCCCAAACACTTCTTCAGCATTGAAATATGAAATACCCTATGAACTCCATCTAGCTTGGAAGGCAAGTCTAGCTCAAAAGCAACTTTCCCAATCCTCCTCACAATTTGGTACAATCCGATATAGCATGGACTCAACTTTCCCTTCTTCCCAAACCTCATGACACCCTTCATGGGTGAGAACTTCAAGTACACCCAATCATCTACCTCAAAATCTAAGTTCCTTCTCCTTACATTTGTATAAGTCTTTTGATGACTTTTACCTTCTCCATGGATTGGTGGACAAGATCAAGCCCAATCAACTCAGCTTTGTGAACCTTAAACCAACCAATTGGTGATCTACATCTCCTCCCGTACAGTGCCTTATAAGGAGCCATCTGATGTTAGCACGGTAGCTATTATTGTATGCAAATTCAATCAACTACAGATGGTCATCCCAATTTCCCTTGAAGTGTTAGACCCCGTAATTAACTAAATAGAGGTTAATTGCTCATTCGGAAAAATGGTTGAGATTGAGGTGAATTATAAATTTCACCGGAAATTTTCGCGGGTAAAAATTTGGTTAAAGTCGGTAGTCCTTAATTGGATTAAAATAGAAAAGTTTGGGGATCCAATTGGTCAATGGGCTAACTAGGAGCCCTTATGTTGCATTTTGAAAAGTTAGAAATTATATATGTATACTCCCTT
>JAOTQJ010088645.1:0-45828 GCA_025642045.1 Solanum sejunctum
AGTTTAAAGAGTCATTTTGCTTTATTCCATCATACTCCAAGGCCAAAAAATAGTCAATCTTTGGCTCCATCCGAAATGGAGCACTCACCTACAAGCTTGAGTAGAACCAAACTAGCCACGTGGAGGAGGAAGAGGATCAACATGGGCTCCGGTTCCTACATGATGATATCATATAGGCAAAAGTATGCATTAGTATATTTGAATGTACTAAGTATGTATGATGCAATGCTACAAAAGATAGGCATCATGATCAAAATGCATAACTATAGGCATTAGGTATAATATAACAATATGATATGTATGATAAATGCTCAAGTAAAGCATACTTAAGTAACTCATGCTTATATAGGATATCATATGTGTATAAGAGACCAAGCAAGATTTCCAAAGTACAAACCCCTTGGTAGGTTGATGATGATCTCACCCCATCACCCTAGTGGTATGGTACAAACCCCTCTTATGGATGGTGATAATGTCAGCCTATCACCCTGGTGCTGAAGTACAAAGCCCTCATATTGTTGATAAGTACAAACCCCCATCTAGGTCATCAAGGCACTAACCCCTTAATTGTCTATCAAGGGACTAGCCCCCCCCCCTCGACTAGGTTATTTGGGCTCTTAGTCCCTCTAGATTCGGCGTGATCTAATGCAACACTTTATATAGAATGTATCATATACACAAGCTCTATTCTACATCATATAGTCATTCATATCATATCTAATGCTTTGGACCTTCAATTCCTCAAAAAACCACATTCAGACATTTTATCAAATACTTAGAGGGTGTGTAGTGTTAGTGTAAAACTATACAATTCAAGAGTGAAATCATGCCAGAAAATCCATTCTAACACCATGAATCAACACCTTGCAACACCTTCAAGCAATACATATCAAAACCCTTCATCAAATCTCACATTAGGTATATGATTTATAGCTCAAAACATAGCAAAACAGTCACAATTTCATATAGCTTTAACATAGTTCATAGACAAGTTCATACTAGTAAATCCATTTGTAAAATCAACTTTAAATTATACAAATTGAGTAAAAAGGAGATTACAGCACCATGGGTGAAAGGATCCAATGGTTGAAATACACTTAGATTCGAAAGGGGTTTTGAGACTTGAATTTAGGAGTGAAAATATAGCTAAGTGTTTAAGTGAGTATTGAGGAATGTTTAGGATGATATGAGGGTTAAATATGGCTAAGTATAGGTAAATAAATGTTTCGGAACACTTAGGACGAAGATATAAAAGTCTTGGACCGAGTTGTAAAAGCAGTCACAAAAATTTTATAGGGGCACGTTGCAGAAGTGACGTAGAAAGCCCACTATTTTCAGCCCCACTTGGAAAATCATAATTCGATTCGGTTGCTTAAAAATCAGGGTTAGACCCATTTCGCACACAAATGGATCCCCTGAACAAGAATATGAAGTCAGATTTTAAAATAACAAATGGATTTTTAAATATATGAAAATTACAATTCCAGGCACTTCAACAACACATTTTTGGGCACTGTTTGGGGTCATTTCAATTATTTTGGCATAGGTCATCAAACAGGACTAGTCTATATCACTGATCAATATAGCAGACAAGCATTCTTCACTCACTAAGTCGGATACCCTCATCATAAATTTGTTCTTTTTTGACCTTGGGTCGGCAAGCAAGTAAGGAGGAAACTTTTAAAGATGGTTGAAATTGAGGAAATATTCCCTCACACTCATTGACACTAGTCTCAAATTCATAAATTCCACTAATTTAGCTTGCCTAATCTGAAGAGGGAAAACTAATTAAGGAAATCCACTTTAAACTCTTCCCAAAGCACTACATAGCCTACTCCCTTCTCTTCTTTCCATTGGTTGTACCAAATTTGTGCAACCCCTTTGAGATTGTAGGCTGCTAACTCCGTCTTTTCTTGCTGTCTCACATCCATGATAGCCAATATCTTGTAGACCTCACCAATGAATTCTTAATGGTCTTCATCTACCTTTGACCCATAGTATTCCAGGGGATTCATTCTCACAAAGTTTCTCACCCAAGAACCCGGTGTAGGAGCATGAGGGGTTTGGGCTCCTTGGTTGGCTTTATTAGCCACCATTTGTGCAAGCAAGTTTAGAGCATCCCTAACCTCTCCATTGGCCGGTTGTTCCTTGGGTGTGTGGGCTCGTCTCCCTCTCATGCTAGGCATGATCTAGCATAGCAAATAACAAGCGTTAGGAAAGGAAACCTTACTTCAACTCTATAGCACGACTTAGAACAGAAAGAAGGGAAACATTTCCTAAAACATTTCCTAGCCTTCTACTCATAGTTGTGGTTCACAACACAACCATGAATAAGACTCTAATCTATGCGGTGTGTTAGACTCTGAGGATCTAACAACCTAGTGCTTTGGTACCACCTTTGTCATGACCCAAGCCTAGGGCCTAGAAGTGACCGGCGAATGGGGAACCCGAAGGAATCCCAAACAAGCATCATAGCATATCATTACACATCTTTGGTTGCGGAATCAATTAGAATGACAATAAGAGATAAATGTAAACAAGGGGAATTGGGACTAATGATATACTTCCATATCATAAATGTCAAGAGATAATAGAGTCAAAGATCATAGCATAGATACATAACATGTCCAACAATACCTCTACTACATAGATAAGAGCAGGGACCAAGACAAGTAACTGGGCTCACCCTCATAGTCAATAAAAAAATTAAGGAGACAAAGACTTAATACATAGCAAAAGATCATAAGTAATGTCCCTGGGTTGGAGGAGTAACCAACAAGCTTGATAGAAGTTGTACTAGCTACGTGGAGGAGGAGGAAGATCAAGCGATACACTAGTTCCTACATTATGACATTATATAGGAATAGAGTATGCATTAGTACGTTTGAATTTACTAAGTATGTCGGATGCAATGTAAAAGTAGATAGGCATCATAATTAAAATGTTTAATTAGACATTATATAAGTGTATGACAATATGACATGAAAAGAAGATGCGTGAGTTAAATCATACTTTCATAAACATAACTTATATGGATGGAGTGGCTATTTCTTAGTGCAATCTATGGCCTATCACTTGCTTGGAGAGGCGCATGAGGTACGAACCCCTTTATGAGGTTGTTGAGGTACAAACCACCCCGACGGGTTGATGGGTACAAACCCCCAACATAGTTGATGGATTACAAACCCTCCAATAAGGTTGATGGGTAAAAACCCTGAAATTAGTTTATGAATAGTCGCACCCTACCACCCGTGGTGACCAGAGTACAAACCCCCCTAATAGGTTGATGGGTACAAACCCCCAATAAGGTTGATGGATAGTCACACCCTACCACCCGTGCAGATTAGAGTATAAAACCCCTGATAAGTTGATGGGCAAAAATTCCTAATAAGGTTGATGGATAATCGCACCCTACCACCCGTGGTGATTGGGATACAAAGCCTCGATAGTTTATCAAGGTACGAACCCCTTAACACGATTACCCGGCTCACAACCCCCGTGTAGGACATGGTCACAAACCAACACTCTATAGAACAAGATCATTTATACCTTCATCCCTTTCATCATCATCTCATCATCATATACGTACATATATTTGATCATCATTCTATTCTCATTTCATCATCTTTCTATCATCATAGACATACATGCATTTCATCATCATTCTATCATCATATAGTCATTCAACTCATAAGATAAGCATTGAGCCCTCAACACCTCAATAAGTCATATTGGACATTTTATCAAACACTTTGAGGATGTGTAGTGCTAGTGTAAAACCATGCAATTTAAGAGTGAAATCATGCTAGTAAATTAAATGTATAACCTTCAATAGATTCTTTGTAACACCCTCAAGTAATATTCATCAAAACCCTTTATCACATCTTATAATAGACCCTAGATTCATAGCTTAAAACATGGTAAAACAATCACAATTTCATGAACCCCAACATAGTGTACAGTGATTTTATAATAGACAAGATCCATGAATAAATCAACTTTAAATTATCCAATTTTGAGTAAAGATAGCTTGGGTATCATGGGTAGAAGGAAACTATGAAAACAATCCACATAGCTTAGCTTGGGAGATTAAATTGATGAAGATTGAAGATGGAGACTTGAAGCTTGAAAGGAAATCCTTAGATTCAGAGAGGGTTTTTAGACTAGAGTTTAGGAGTAAAATATTTGGCTAAGTGTTTGAATGAGTATTGGGGAATGTTTAGAATGATAAGAGGGTGAAAAATGGCTAAGATAGGTATTTTCACATTTGGGAACACTTAGGCCCAAGACTTAACAGTCTTGGACCTAAGTCAAAAACTAAACAAAAATGCACTAGTGCGCACCCTTGGCGTCACACCAGGGGCGCGAAAAGCTCTTTAGAAATGAGATTCTGGAAAACAAAATTGCTAATTGTTTGCTCTTTTATAGGGGCTAGACCTCTTTTCCACTCTAAATGACACCCTAAACAAGAATATTAAGTTGGATTATTAATATCGCGCACAGATTTTGAGATATATGAGAATTACGATTCTTGGCACTTCCGAGGCATATTTTTGAGCACTTTTTGGGGTCGTTTCACTCATGTCATGTTTCTATGTTTCTTACAAATTACTAAAGTATGATTATTTAAACTATTCCATAGGATTAGGCTTATTGTGAATTGATTAGATGTGGCATCGACCATCTTCATGGGTTCATATTCCTTTCCTCAAATTATGTGCCAACATAAGAGTATACTTTACCCTTGCTTTACTAGTAGATCCATTTAGATCACTTCTTAATGAAATCCATCTTTAAATGGGATGGGTTCCCATTAAGGGGGTTACTTCTCCAAAATGGAATGGGTTCCCATAAGGTGAAGTATGGCTTGCCTTGGCAAGTAGACCACCTCTCTATCGATGAGGGGTAATCATCGAGATTCTAAATTGTAGCTCGCTTGGTCTTATTCTTTACTGGTTGAGGTCTCTTGGCACATATGTATCATATTCTATGTAAGTTGAATTATTTATAAAGATAATTTACTTCAAGCATTGATCTTGCATGCCATATTAAGATTATGCTTATTTATTTCCCATTACTATGCACTTTGACTATATTGGATTATGTCTTGTTGCATTACATCTTACATACCTAAGTACATTCAAATGTACTAATGCATACTTTATGCATACACGTTATCACCATGTAGGTAGTGAAAATCCTCTTTATCATCCTCTACATGGCTAGTGAGATTATTTGAATATAATCTTGGTGAGTGCTCGAGTTTGAGGACACTAACTACTTTCTCTTGCTATCTCTAAGAATTCTTTCTGTTGAACATTTGACATTATGAGGGTGAGCCCGAAAAGTGTCTTGGGCCAACTCTATTCTAAGCTTAGAGGTGTTGTTGGAATATTATGATTTAATTATATTATAAGCTTGACTCTTCATGTTTTTATGACTATCAAAGACTTCCCATAGTCCCGCTTCCCTTTTATATTATCTCTTGCTGTTGTTTACTTTGTTTCCATGACCAATGATGTGTCATATATATATGCTAAGAGGCTTTTTTGGGTCCCTTTGGGTTCCCATTCCCTATGTCACATAGCCCTAGTCTTGGGTCATGACAAGCTTTGTATCAGAGCACTAGGTTGTTAATGGTCCTTGGAAGCCAACACACCACATCGATTAGAGTCTCATTCATGGTTGTGAAGTACGCCAAAATGTTGAATGGGAGGCTATGACACATTTTAGGAAATGTTTCACTTCTTCATAATCTATACTATGTGGTAGAGCTAAGTCACCTAAGGCTTATTACTGATCCCTAACCATTACATTTCAGAATATGTTTCAAGCTGTTCAGAACGGTGACATTTCCAATACAAAGGTTTGCAATGCTCTATGGATATTGGCCAAAGCTACAACCACCCAACTTAACCAATTAGTAGGCACCCTTGATAGCTCGAATGACAAGAGGGGGAAGTAAAAGGCCAAGAGAGCCCGAGTTGAGGGTGCTTCATCTTCTACTAGACTACCTATGCTAGAGTTCCCAAAGTAAAGGACCCCTTTTGCCAGTTATCTAGGGTATGGCAAGAAATACGAAGGGAGGTGCTTAGAGGGGATTGCGGATTATTTCAAGTGTAGTGGTGTTATACATAATATAAGGGGTTGCTTGGTGGGCTCAAACGAAGGGAGAAGAAGGGCGAATTTTGAAGGGAGGCTCGTATATGCTAAGCCCAATGGTAATGGTGGGATGACCCATCCTAGGTGCCCAAAATATTGGTGAAATCATAATGACACATGTCTAAGGAACACGGGTGCACGCTTTGGGTGTGGCAAGATGGGCCACAAGATTGGTGACTATCCATATGTTCAGAGGAAGGGTAAGGGTGTTGGTGTTCAAGCTTCTCCTCTGTGCCATAAGTATGGGAAGCACAATTTGGGAGATGGTTTGGCCGGTTGCGTGCATCTTTTGAGTGTGGTGCAAAGGATCACAAGTCTAGAAATTGTCCATGAGTTTTTAAGGACTATGAGGATAACCATCGACGTGTGCAACAATACCCCTCTAGGGATCACTAGACATGGCATGGTGCTTCACAAGTATGTTAGAGGTTTTTGATTTTGTTCTGTTTAGATTAATAAACTCAAGTTCCACTTTTTCATTTATTACTCCTTTTGTTGCCAAAAGACTTCATATTAGTCCCAAATTGTTGTGTGAACCTTATGAAGTGTCTACCCTCGTTTGTGAGACCATTGTTGCTAAAAAAGACTATAGAAATTGTCTCATGTTCATTTTGCATAAAACATTGCCTTGTAATTTTGTTGACTTAGTCATGGTTGATTTTAATGTCATTCTTGGGATGTATAGGTTGCATGCATATTATACTTGTATTGATTGTAGAACCTATAACACTAAATTCTAATCCCCTAATGAGCCAGTCCTTGAGTGGGAGAGTTGTGATATGGTGGTCAAGGGTAGACTCATTTCATGTCTTAAAGCCTAAAAGTTTATTTCTAAGGGTTGTCTCTATAATCTTGTGAAGGTTAGGGATTTGAGTCCAAAGTCCTTCCTATTGAGTCAGTTTCGGTGGTTGATGAGTTTCATGATTTCTTTCCCAATAAGTTTTCTAGTGTTCCTCCCAAAGGGAAATGGATATTGGTATAGACCTCCTTCTTAATACTCAATCCATTTCTATTTCCCCTTACCATATGGCCCCGGTGGAGTTGAAGACGCAACTGAGGGATTTGTTTGTAAAGGGTTTCATAAGGCATAGTAAATCACCTTGGGGTGCACCGATGTTGTTTGTAAAGAAGAAGAATGGTTCTCTTAGAATGTGCATCAATTATCGACAACTTAATAGAGTCACCATAAGGAACAAGTACCCTCAACCAAGGATTGATGACCTTTTTGATCAACTTCAAGGGGCTAGTCAGTTTTCTAAGATTGATATTCGGTCTGGGTATCACCAAGTTAAAATGAGGGAGTGTGACATTCCCAAGATGGCTTTCCAGGCTAGGTATGGGCACTTTGAGTTTGTGGTTATGTCCTTTGGGTTGATTAATGAACCGGCTATATTTATGGGTCTCATGATTAGGGTCTTTAAACCCTACATTAACTTGTTTGTTGTGATTTTAATTGATAATATCTTGATTTATTCCCATAGTGAGGAGGAGTATGTGGATCACTTGAGGGTGATGTTACAAATCTTTAGGGAGGAGAGGTTGTATGTAAAATATGAGAAATGTGAGTTTTGGTTGAAAGAGGTTGCATCTTTGGGACATATGTTGTTAGGTAATGGTATTAAGGTGGATCCTAAGAAGACGGGGGTGATTACAAATTGGCCTAAACCTTTGACTTCCTCGGACATTAGATGTTTCTTGGGTTTGGTGAGTTACTACCAATGGTTTTTAAATGGTTTCTCTTTTATTGCTTCCCCTATGACTAAGTTGACCCAAAAGAAGGCGAAATTTGTATGAACTGATGAGTGTAAAAAGAGTTCCAAATTTTGGAGGATATGCTTGTCTCCGCTAACATGTTGGCTCTACCAGAAGGGTTGGAAGGATTTGTGGTATATTATGATTCTGTAAGAATTTGTTTGGAGTGTGCTTTGATGCAAAGTTGTAAGGTGATAGCATATGCCTCTAGACAACTTAAGATGCATGAGAAGAATTATCCCACCTATGATCTTGAATTGGTGGCCGTTGTATTTGCTTTGAAAGTTTGGCATCACTACTTGTATAGGGTTCATGTTGATGTGTTCACCGACCATAAGAGTCTTCAAATGTGTTTACCCAAAAAGATCTTAATTTGATACAAAGGAAGATAGTTAGAGCTCCTTAAAGATTATGATACGAGTGTGCATTATCACCCTAGCATAGCTTATATTATGGATGATGCTATAAGTAAGGTGTCTATGGGTAGTATAGCTCACCTTGATGGTGGTGGAAAAAACGTGGCTAGAGAAGTTCATCGGTTGTCTAGATTAGGGGTTAGGTTTGATAAGGATGAAAATGGGGGCCTAGTGGTTGTTGATGGTTCTAAGTCTTCTTTGATTGATGAGCTAAAGGCAAAACAAGATCTTCACCCTGCCTTGCTAGAGTTGAAGATCGGTGAGAGCTGGTAAGGTGGAGGTTTTCTCCCAAGGGGGAGATGGTACCCTTAGGTCCAAAGGTAGATTGTATGTGCCAAGTATGGATGATTTGAAAGAATTGATCTTGAAGAAGGCCCATAATTCATCCTATTCTATTCACCCCAGCTCTACAAACATGTATAGAGACTTGAGGGAAGTGTATTGGTGGGGTGATATGAAGAGAGACATTGCGAGTTCATATTCGGACGTCACAATTGCCAACAAGTGAAACCCAAACATCAAATGTCAGGTGGTCTAGCCCAAGATATAGAGATACCTACTTGGAAGTGGAAAGATATCAACATGGATTTATTGGTTGAGTTTCCTAAGACTAGAAAACATTTTGATATTATTTGGGTTGTTGTGGATAGAATGACAAAGTCGGCTCACTTTTTACCGGTCAAAATGACTTTTTGTGTTGAAATTTATACAAAATTGTACATACATTAGTTGGTTAGATTGCATGGGGTGCCCTTGTCTATCATTTTGGATCATAGTGCTCAATTCACTTCTCACTTTTGGAGGTCTTTGCAAAGAGTTCTTGGTACCAAGGTTAAGCTTAACACGACCTTTCACATTCAAACGAATGGTCAAGCCGAGAGGACTATCCAAACTCTTGAGGATATGCTTAGAACTTGTGTTTTGGAGTTTGAAGGTGGTTGAGATGAACATCTTTCACTCATTGAGTTTGCATACAACAATACCTACCACTCAAGCATTGGTATAGCTCCCTTTGAGGCTCTTTACCGTACGCATTGTAGATTCCGGTTGGGTGCTTTGAAGTGGGGGAAATGGATTTTCTAGGTCTGGATTTTGTCATGGAAGCCTTGGAGAAGGTAAGGTTGATTAGGGAAAGATTGAAAACAGCCCAAAGTAGACAAAAGTCCTATTTCGATCTGAGGGGAAAATATTTTGAGTTTAAGTTTGGTGATTGGGTCTATTTGAAGGTATCACCCATGAAAGTGTGGTCCGGTTTGGAAAAAGGGGAAATTAAGCCCAAGCCTTGTAGGTCCTTATAGAGTTTTGAGTAGGATTGATAAGGCTGCATATGAGTTGGAGTTGCCCATGGAGATGGACATGGTACATCCGGTCTTCCATGTTTCTATGTTGAGAAAGTGTATAGGTGACCCAAATACTATAGTGTCGTTTGATGTTGTGGGTGTCGTAGAATATAATTTGACTTATGAGGAGGTCACAGTGGAGGTTTTGGATAGACAAGTAAAGAGGTTGAGAAAAAAACATATAGCTTCTGTCAAGGTCCTTTGGAGGAACCAAAAAGTTGAAAGGGCCACATAGAAAGCCTAAGCAGACATAAGAAGGCGATATCCATATCTCTTCCACTCTACTCAAGTCGAAGGTACTAATCTAAGTTCTCTATATGATTTCAAGTCTTAGGTCTCAGCCTTTATGTCCGTTTGCATGCATTCATGTTTATGATTGACAAATCTATGGTGATTTTTGATAATCATATTGAGATTTTTGAAAATGATGTTTAAGTGCATTTGTTGCATTAATGTTGAGCTGAAATCTCTATGATTACTTCTCTTATGTACATTTCTTCGACATTCGGGGGTGAATGTTCCCATATTAAAATGCCCTAAAAATATTCTTCGAAAATACTCATAATCGTAATTTCCACATATCTCTAAATCTATGGGCGATATCAAAAATCCAATTTCATATTCTTGATCAAGGGGCAAAATTGTGTAGGGATTGGATATAACCCCAATATTAGAGGACCCTTCATGAAAAATAATTTTTGGAAAAATTTGATTTCTAGTAGCATTCGCGCCATGGCCGCGATGCACCAAGGGCACGGATCGGTGTTGGAATTGCCTGCGTGATGGGTCTGCATCTTGAACTTGACGTGAACTAGTGTATTGTTTTCCTTGGTTTTTCATTTTGGCCCAAGGGCCTTGGGGTCATAGCCCTATGCCCACTTATGCGTGAAAACACTTACACTTAGCCATTTTTCAACTATATATCACTCCAGACCCTCTCCAAACCCTCTCTAAAACTTAACCAAATAATTCATCCAAATTCAAGTGTCTCTAACTTAATTTTGGATCTCAAAAACTCTATTCAAACTTCAAGTCTACATCAAGAAAACCCAAGCTTTAGGTATGTGGGTTTCATCAACTAGTTCCTTTCACCCATAGAGCCCAATCTCCATTTTTATACAAATTGCATATTTTAAGTTGTATTACTATGAGTATCGTCTATTACAGATTATAAGTATAAATTATGCTGAGGTTTTATGAAGTCTTGATTCATTATACATGACTATCTATTTCAAGCTTGTACTATGAATGGGTTTTGTCTATTGAGAATATGCAGGTTTTGAAATTATGAGGTTTGATGATGGATTTCAAGGTATCCTATATGTTGATTTTACTAAATATTGGTAGGTTGATTTTCATTGAGTTTTTTCATATTATTACACTCCTAAATTGCATGATTTTGAACAAGCATTATACATCCACCAAGTGTTTGATAAAATGTCTTGACAAGGATTCTTAAAGGTATTGATAATCTATTACATGATTTATGAGTAAAGTGACTTTATGATGATTTTAGGCTTTCACAAATGTATTGAATTCATAAAAATATCTATGATTTTGTAAATGCTGGATTAAGCCTTTTTTCAAAGATTTTACCTCATATGGGCCTTTGATGTTAATGCAAGGGTAATGCTTGATGATGATCTATTCTTATGTTTTAAAGTTAGGCTCACCATTAGAGGTCAAAGATGTTTTATAGCAACTAATGTCATGTTGTCGAGGATGTTTTATAGCTACTTATGTCATATTTCCATGTTTCTTACAAATTACTAAAGTATGATTATTTTGACTATTCTGTGGGATTAGTCTTACCACCGATGGATTGGATGTGGCATGGACCATCTTCATGGGTTCATATTCCTTTCCTCAAACTATATGCCACAAAATAAAAGTATACTTTATCCTTTTTTACTAGTGGATCCATTTAATACACTTCTTAATGAAATCTACCCCAAAATGGGGCGGGTTCCCATAAGGGGGGTTACTTCTCCAAAATGGGACGTGCTCCCGTAAGGTGAAGTATGGTTTTCCTTAACAAGTAGACCATCTCTTACCGGTGAGAGGTAATCATTGAGATTCCAAGTTGTAGCTCGCTTGGTCTTATTTTTTGTCGGTTGAGACTTGTTCATACATATGTATCATATTCTATGTAATTTGAATAATTAATAAACATGTTTTACTTCAAGCATTGATCCTGCATGCCATATTGAGATTATGCGTATCTATTGCCTATTACTATGCACTTCGACTATATTGGATTATGTCTTGCTGCACTGCATCCTATATACTTAGTACATTCAAACATACTAATGCATACTTTATGCTTACATAATATTACCATGTAGGGACCGAAGCTCCTTTGATTATCCTCCACATAACTAGTGAGATTATTTGAAGATAAGCTTGGTGAGTCCTCAATTTTGGGGACACTAACTACTTTCTCTTACTATTTCTAAGACTTCATTATGCTAAACATGTGACATTATGTTGATTTACTTCTGATCAACTAGTCATTTGTATTATATGTTATGCACAGGTTATACAAGAATGTAAGGTAAAGTAATAAAAAGGATATAAAGTGCATGATTCCACAATATGACTAAGGGTGGTCTCTTATCCCTACACCAGTGCATGATTTCATTTGTGTTCTTACTTCATATATAATACTTCCTGCCTTACAAATTCTTTACATTATATCATACTGATGTCCCTTACGGGCGACCTGTATTTCATGCTGCAAGTACAAGAGCTAGTAGATATCCCCAATAGGAGTACAAGATATCTAACTGCTATTACTGAGCTCCAAGTTGCTTCAAGGCTTTGTGTATCTAGAGCTTACATTTTTGTATTGTTTAGTTAGTCATGAGGTGGGGCCTGTCCCAACTCTCATGAGATACTATTCCCTATTTTGAGGCTTTGTAGACAATGTGACATAACTCGAACTTAATTTCTATGAGTGATATGACAAATGGGAACCCGAGAGTCCCTAAACAAGCCTCAAAGTATTCAAATTCACATCATCAGTTCAGAAGCATATTAAAATAGTAAACACATAGTTCTAAGGGCTAGGACTCATGCTATGGGGATATGAAAGGGAGAGAGATTAACATGGATTCACATAATACATAGCATATCTTCTAATGGGCCGGTAAATATGACTCACTCTATGGGGGCATTTTGAGACTTGGGATTTTCAACATTTCTACATCAAACATATGTATGTATCAAAATTCCTATAATCAATCAATAATAGTCATATCTAATTGATAACTATACTCATATGATTCAAATACAACACATAACATATAGATCTGACGAGAGTCTACAAGGTGTCCAATAATGCCTCAAGTTATAAGATAGGACGGGGATATGACATGTCCCGGGCTCACCCTAAAAGTAAATAACACAAGTGGGAGCAATATAGGTAGAGCAATGGTGACTTGTCCTTGCAAGATATGACTCCTCACAACAAATGTCTCAATTTTGATCTAGCATCAAACAGTGGATGGAAGTAATCTCCGCTGCCTACATGGTGAGATCATGTAGGCAAAAGTATGCATTACTATGTTTAGATGTACTAAGTATGTGGCATGCAATGCATATAACTTACCAAACCTGCACTTCAATGTTAGATGACAAGGGCACATAATATAGAAAGAGATATACAGCAAGGAATGTAATATAACAAGATGCCATGACATTCATGATGTATGAAGTGCAAATGATGCTCATATATATAGTGGGGATGTGACCTCAACCTACATAAGTAAGACCAAGTGAGCTATTAGTTGGAATCCTGATGAAATTTCCTCATGGGTAAAGAGGTGATCTACTTGCCAAAAGATAAACCATACTTCACCTTACAGGCAACCCCATTTCGTATGAAGTAACCTTCTTTATGGGCAACTCCATTTCAAATATAATTTTTACATATATCATATCATATGATATCATATCATATCATTTCTTCTCCTTACGGGCAACCCCATTATGGAGGCATCTTTCCTTATGGACAACCCCATTTGGGAAAGGGTCCTATGCTAGGTACATAGTTCAATGAAAGGGAGATGGCCCTTTGAGATAGCTCTTACGCCCCCAATCTATCGGTTCGAATCCGTCATCTCGCAAGAATATATATACACATATATATACATACTTTCGAAAGAGACAATAGTTATTTCCAAAACAATTTCAATGCATGCTTAGGCTTAAAGGCCAAACACCATTCATAATAATTGATACTCTGGCTCAAATGCCAAAATCCTAATTCATAGTTATAATACTCATGTATAGGAATAGCTCATTCATATAGAATAATGGTGCAACCATCCAAAATGTACAAAGAGTCGTAACCATAGAGATATTTATGTGATCACATTCTTGTCATAACCAATATCTTACCAAAATCATATCATAATACATAATTAGGCTTAACCCATTTCTTAGTTCCATAATAATCCAATATCATGAATGCAAATGTCATGAATGATGTGACGATAGCATGGGTAATTGAGAATCAATCTAAAATTAATAGTATAATGTGAAATTCAAGTGAAAACATAATTAAATCCACATTTAGAAACATAATATTAACACTCATGCATAAACAAGCCTTAAAAATTTGATATATATTTTTACAAATATCAAGAAGAAAATATGCATGTATTTTGTAACAGTGCGCAAGTATATACTTGGCAAAGAGAGATCCATTTAATATACTTGGTGACCAAATATTAGATCGAAAGGAGTGGAGGTCACGAGTTAGAGTAACAAAATAATAGGTTAGTAGGATTAGCTTAATGTCTAGCCATGGAAAATAGTCAAATAGTAGGATTAGTCATGTAAATTATCATTAAATAATAGCAACTCATATAGTCTATTCAAACATTATAAGATACTATATGCTACTATACCATATCATATCATACCATACAGTATGATACATTATGAAATCATTATAAACAACCATCCAAACAAGTTGTAAGGGTGCCCATAGGTACGGAAAAAAGCGTTTTCTAAATTTTTTAGGTCAGATTGATAAAATTTTTGGGGAACACTTTCTTTAAAACAATAAATTTCATAAAAATAAGAAAATATATTTGCTTTAGAGTTTTTTTTTTAATTCTAAAACGTCTGTGAAACTTGTCCAAATTGGTTAAATATCTTTTTTAAATATAAAATAAAATAAAAATAAAATAATTTTTTTATCATGTTAGTTTAATTTTCAAACCTAGTAATTACACTTACATTTAAATCTTTTTTGCCTTTTTTAAATTTGTTTTCCCTTTTAAATCTTTTTTGTTCCTCTTATTTAAAACTTTTTCCCCATTTTTCATGTCTTCTTCCTTTTTTTTTAATAATCTAATTTCATTTTAATCCTTATAATTGTCTCTCTCACCTTTTTTTCCCATGTTTTTTGTCCTCTTTTGTTAATTTTTTCACTCGAATCGATAATCTGATATTTTTATGAAATTTATTGTTTTAAAGAAAGTGTTCCCCAAAAATTTTATCAATCTGACCTAAAAAATTTAGAAAATGCTTATTAGTATTTTGAAATATGATTTTCTTGTACCATCTTCCCCGGATAGTTATTTGATTGTTGAACTTGTATTTTTTTTATGAAGATTTGATCTGAGGTGTATAATGACTTTAGTATTAATTAACTAAATCACTTCATTCGTGTATAATAACTTTAGTATTATTTAAATAAATCACTTTGTTTGTATAATAATAACTCTCGTACTATTGTTTAATCAAATGCACAGTAATCTTTTGTGAATTATTCATGCACTAGTTGTTGGTTTATCGAAATATGTATGTCCTCAACAAATGTATTACTTTAAATCGAAAAATAACCAAAAAAAATTAAAAGCTTAAATCTGAGACCTTTAATAAAGGATAAAAGAGTACTTATCACTTCACCACAAAACTTTGTCGGTATCATTAAATTATTAGTTATTTATATTAATACATACCATTTTCAAATAATTAAAGACTTTGATTTTTAAATAACAATCAAAACAAATATTTGTATATAAACTAACAATACAATACATTACAATGAAAAACAGCCATTCAAACAAGAGGTTAGTGAATTATTATTATGACATGCATATTCATAACTTGACAATGTCAATGTAAATCATCATAATAGAGCTTAAAGTAACTTAAAACCATCAAATATGTACAACCCATACATCAATTTAATTTAATAAATCAAAATCATGAAAACCCATATTCAAAGAGAACTTAAGATCATGGAATTTACTTGAAAAGAATTGGGCCTCTTTGGTTGGAAGGAACCAAAGATCAAATGTATATACCTAGACCCACTGAAGAAATTCCCAAGAAAAGTTTGAAGAAGAATTGCGTTAGTCTTGATCTCCAAGCTTGAATTTCCACAAGAGTTCTTGAGAGGAGTTTGAGAGTGTTTTTCAAATGTACGGAGTGAATTTGAATTTTAGGAATAGGGTTAGGTATTTAGAAAGTCTTAAGATAGCAGAGACAGCATATCAACTCACACGAGCCATGTGACTGGATGTGTGACCACCCTTAGTAAAAGAATAGTCATTTCAAGCTTAAGGCCATCCATACGACCCTCCACATGGTCTGTGAGGTATCACACGGACCGTGTAGGGTCAGAGTGAGATGTGCCTTAGCTCTAAATTCCATACCAAGGTGTCACACCTAAAATTAAGGCCAAGTATGGCACTAGTGGAGGCCACATGGTCCGTGTGATCTCACACGGGCTGCATAATCTCCCTTGAGACAACACCTGATCCAAATTTTGTTCAAAAATGGAATACTCAAGTTCTGTGAAGTTGTACAATATCCAGTTAGTCATTACACAATGTAAAGTAAAGTGTGGTCATGTTTCGTAGTTTAGACATTGTGGCTCCAATGGCCTACTCATATGCATTTTCTTTTGGCTTTTTATTACTTTCTACCTTCTTAAAAGCATTTAAACATGGAAATACCTTAAAATGTTCAAAGAAAGTGTATGGTTATATGTTGATTCTCTCGAGCCTTGTCGGCAATGGGTGCCAGTCTGCCTTAATAGGACTTTGGGCGTGACACTTGGATTAGATGCTATAGTTATATCTATTTCCAGTATTTCTTAAGATGCCAATTCAATTGTGCTCCAAATAAGTTTGTATTGTGTACCAAATAAGTTTGTATTGTGTACAATTGGTTTTTTAATATTATTGCTCCAAATAAATTTATATTAGCTAAAAAAATAAAAATTACTTTATGTAAGTCTTTTTCTTCTCACTCAACCAATAATATTCTCATTGATACCTTAATAACGTTTTCATCTTCTTAAATCACCAAAATGCACATACCAAAAATTTGTACAACTCTCCACACGATAGGGATGGAGTCACTAACCATAACCATATATCTCTCTAAGCTCAATTAGATAGAGTTGCTAACCATAACCCTACATAGATGATTGCTTTTCTGAGGGTGCACTTCTGCTCCAACAGAAAAGCATTCCACAAAATGATCAAAGTCGGAGCATACAATGCATTTCATATGAATCCTTTCACATATGTCTTTATTGAAATAATTGCAATGGTACAATACCTTTTCCCCTTCATAAACAGAAAACAAGGCATACTATAAGGTTCAATCTAAAATAGAAAATTTTTCGAAATTAGCATCTGAGTAGAACACATGCATAACAAACAAGGTTCTAGAAGTTGTAGTAGTACAATGCATGTCCATGTCGTAAGAGAATATGTACAGTTAAAACTCATAAATTATTCTTTTTCTGTGACAAATAAAAAATTATGATAAACATGATCAGAAACTGTGATGTAGTTTCTCTTCATGTTAAATCTGGCTCTGTACTAAAATATGAAACAAGTTTAAATAGTCTTCTTTATTTATGACAAACAGTTAAAAAATATCTTTTGGTGTTTATTGGAGAAACATGCATGTACATTGAATCTTGAGCTTCATTGAGAGAAAAATAAACCAAAAAAGTTGTTTAGAATTGAAAAAAGGGGTTTCTATGAAAGTTTTTTGTTTCATACTGAATGTCATAAGCCTTTTCGTCTTCAACCAAAGCAAGAGTGTTTTTTAAGTTCAGAGGGGTTAATAGTTCAAATGTGGATACATTTCTGAGTCAAATAAATGTTTGTCTAAACTGGGGGGAGAGCTCGAGGGAAAATATCATTGCAGTGATCCTACTTCTTCTAAATGTTTTTCATTCCCAAAAGATCATACCAACAATTGTAGTATCAAAATTATCCAGATTGGGAGCTGCCCTTTTGGAGATTCATTTATTATGACAGAAAAGAAATGCATCTCCTATAGCACAATTCATTGCTAAAACAGAGTAACAAATTATAGATTTTCGTTTTTCAATATTAAAAAATATAAAAATTTCATCAACTATTTTCTTAATAGAAATCTTTATCAGCATAATTTCACGACTAAACATGAATTAACTTTTTAAACATAACGGAGAAATATTCAGTAAGTTTTGTATCACACATTACAGTAAATCAAGAATTTCTTAAAATCAAGATCAGTGCATGTCGAAAATCTTTCCTTGTCTTGGTAGAGATTTCCACTTTTCATAGGACCATTCTTGATGAAATCTCAATAGATTAGAAGGATAGAAAATGTTATCCCCAGTTGTAGAGAAGTAAACATAGTACTATTCTCCAATTTTCCCACTTATACACCCAAACCACCATCCATCATTGGCAAATATATCAACCATATCGTGTAGACAGATAATGTCTGAAAATTGATTCTATCTATACTATATGGTTGATGTGTTTACCAATGATGGATAGTGGTTTGGATTTATCAGTGGAAAAATTGGAGAAGAGTACTATGTTTACTTCCCTACAACTAGGGATGACATTATCTATCCTTTTGATATGTTGAGATTTCATCAAGAATGGTCTAATGGAAAGTCGATAACTCTACCAAGTCAAGGAAAGACTTTCGACTTGCACTAATTTTGATTTCAATAAATTCTTGATTTACTGTACTGTGTAATATGAATGTACTAAATCTTTCTCCTTTATGTTTAAAATGTTGATTCAAGTTTTAGTCATGAAATTATACTTATAAAGATTTCTATTGAGGAAATAGTTGACGAAATTTTTATATACTTTTTATATTGAGAAATGAGAATTTATGATTTGTTACTCTGTTTTAGAGATGAATTATAAGATTCATTACTTTTCTGTCATAATAAATGGTCATACTAGGTCAGCCTAATGAATAATCAAATAAGATACAGTTTATATAAAGCATTGATAAGTAAGAAACTATGTTTACATAGACATATATTCTTACAAGACTCTATTTCTTTTATAACCTAGTGTCTCAGTAACTTGCTTGCACCTTAACTAATTCGATGGGGTATGATACCTCTCACTAGCACAAGTCATGGGTAACCCTGTCCATTAATGCTTGGAAAAATAGAAATAAAGCACTGAGTGTTTTTTAACTCCATTGGGATTTCCCCTATGTCCTAGAAAGATACCTTGGAAACACAAAGATATAATAGACAAAGGAGGTTATGATTCTGAGTAGCATTCACCAAAAAAGTTGCTTTACAATCCTAGAAAGTGGGAGAGAGAAAGGTCTTGGCAAATGTGCCTTGGAACATTCTTTTCTTTTTTGGTTGCATGAGATAATAGATCTCCAACTCTTCTCTTGTTATGCAATCTAACAAGATTCACTTTCATCTTTTATTTTTTTGTTGCATCAATGTGCTTTGCTGTCACAACCCAAGCCTAGGGTCTAGATGTAACTGGCGAATGGGGAACCCGAAGGAACCTCAAACAAGCCTCATAGCATATCATTACACATCCTTGGTTGCAGAAGCAATAAAATTTGTTAATAAGAGATAAACATACTCAAGGGGAAGTGGGGATAAGGATGAAATTCCATATCATAGATATCAAGAATAAGAGAGTCAAAGCTCATAGCATAGATACATAACATGTCCAATAACACTTCTAAATATAGATACTTAGCGGGGGCCAAGACAAGCAACCAGGCTCACCCTCATAGTTAAAGTATACATAAAAGAAAGCTAGTATAATACATAGCAAGAGTTCATAAGTAACGTCCCTTGAATGGAGGACTAACCAATAAGCTTGAGTGAAACTATGCTAGTCACGTGGCTGGAGATGCTCAAGCAGGGATCTGATTCCTACATGACGACATCATGTAGGCATGAGTATGCATTAGTAAGTTGGAATGTACTAAGTATGTAGGATGCAATACAACAAGAGATAGACAATAATCAAAATGCATAATCATAGCAAGAGATAGCACATTAGCAACATGGCATGCATGAACAATGCTTAAAGTAAAACATGCTTGTAAATTATGATATAGGAATGTAACTCTTTATGGAATACATACTCAAACCTTTCTTACCAATCTTCATGATGGACCAAATGGCCTACACTCACCTTACGGTATAACTTTTTTTGAGAGTGTTGCAAATACCCCTACTGTACGACATAGTCTTTTTAGTAGGTAGTATAAGATGTCCCCTACTTTATGATAAAATCTTTTGGGTAGGATCCTGATTCATTCTATCTTATGACACAACCTTTTTGATAGAATGTCCATACCTTATGATATGATCTTTTCAGTGATAATCATTAGTTATTCTACCTTACGACATGACCTTTTCAGTAGGGTGTCCATACCTTACGATATGATCTTTTTGGTAGAAACTATTAGTTATTCTACCTTACTGCATGGCTTTTTCTATAGGGGAATCCATACCTTATGATATGATCTTTTTGGTACAAACTATTAGTCTTTCTACCTTACAGTATTGCCTTTTCAATAGGGATCATAGAAGTAGCTCATCACAACATTACATTTCAAACAACAAGGCTACCTTTTCCATTTTCTCAAGAGCACAACAAACATGGAAACCCAAGAACCTATTTGCAACACCATAGGTACTCCTTCATGAAACAACTCATCTAAACATTCATATCATCATAATATAGTCATCATTTACATACATCACTTTCATTATAATTTCATCGTCATTTAGTCATTCAACTCATAAGACATGGATTGGACCTTCAATCCCTCAAGAAACCATAACAGATATTTTATCAAACACTTAGAGGGTGTGTAGTGTTAGTATAAAACAATGCAATTCAAGAGTGAAATCATGCTAGAAAATTCAATGTAAAACCTTCAATAGATACTTGGTAACATCCTTAAGCAATTACATCAAAATCCTTTATCAAATCCCACAATAGATCTTAGATTCATAGCCCAAACCATAGTAAAACAGTCACAATTTCATAAATCCCAACATAGTGTGCCATATTCATAATAAATAAGACCTATGAATAAATCAACTTTAAATCATGTAATTTTTAGGAAAAGGAAGCTTGGGCATCATGGGTGAAAGGAACCTATGAAAGAAACCCATATACCTTAGCTTTGGAGATGAACTTGATGGAGAATTGAAGCTTGAAGGAGAATCTTAAGATCCGGATAAGGATTTGGCACTTGAATTTTGAGAGAAATATAAGACTAAGTGTTTGAGTGAGTATTGGAGAATTTCTTGTATGATATGAAGGCAAAATATGGCTAAGTATAGGTGTTTTCTTGTGTGGGAACACTCAGTCCTAAGACTTAGAAGTCTTGGACCAAAGTCAAAAATCAGGACAATTTTTACACTAATGCGTGTCGCGGAAGGAACGTGCACTTAAATTGTTTTTCAACGCACTTTGAAAATTTGGATTTTTTTATGGTTGCTCTAAAATTCAGGTTAGACCTATTTTTCACTCAATTTTGCCTCCTAAAAAGAATAAGAAGTCAGATTTATGATATTATGCATAGATTTTCAGATATATGAAAATTACGATTCTGAGCATTTTTTAGGCACATTTTCGGGCATTTTTTTGGGTCATTTCAATATCTCCCCCTTGGATACAGTCGTCCCCTAATGTCAAAGAAACATACAAGAGAAGAGTAATCATAAAAAGATCAGTCCCAACAAGAATGCAATAATACACTTTAAAATACCATTTCAAAATCTCAACATATGTGTAAAATCATCATAAACTTGCCAACTTAAAGATGAATGCATATGAATGACATAGGGGCTGAAACATAAGACTTGGAATCATGAAAGAACTTGACATATCATCATAAGCTTGAATAGAAATGAAAGAGATATGGATATTATCTCTCCATACCCACTCCCCATGAGACTCTTTCGACTAGACGAACCTTCCCAAGAGCCTTAACGAACACCACATCCTTATCAATCAACTTTTCCACCCTTCCATCCAATACCTACACTGGGACCTTCTCCTAGGTCAACTTATCCTCCATAACATCCACAACCTCAAAGAGTTCTTTGACACTAGAGTCATCAACACATCCCGTCAACCTAAAAGCATAAAGAATCTAATAAACCACAACCATATCTACAGGTCAATCCATCCTTATGCAACTTTACCAACCACCCTCTACATTCTATAAGGACTCACAAACCTAAAATAATTTGTCAACCTTCATAACCACTTGGTACCATAAACCACCTCAAGAATTCCAATCCATCAAATCAAATTCCTCCAAGATCATAAGACATGACTTTATGTAATAAGAACATGAAGCAAACCTTATAAACCTTTCTAGCACCAATAGACCTACATAGCCCAAATCCCACTAGCAATAAGTAATAATGAAAGGATTGTCAATCAACTCTAACAAAAACACAAGCCACTTAGTACCAAATGTCACCATCCCCCCTGGGAGAGAATCTCCACTAAACCATTCTTCACCAAGACCTCCAACTCTATCAAGACGGAAATCAAAGCCTTATTTTACTAGAACCCTTCAACCATAGAAGATTCAGAATCATCAAAACCCTTACACCACCACTCTCAACCTCCCCTAACCTAGTCAACTGGTGAACTACTCTAACCATCTTCTTGCCACCTAAAGGTCTCCACTTTCCATAGTTATCAAGCAACCTCACCTCCTCCAAATTCATAACATCATCCGAACATGACTCACAAGCTCTCCCCACTTCCAGAATCAATCAACACAACCACCACAATCATAATAGGATAGTGATTAAAGACCCTTTTCATGAGACCTATAGACATAACCGATATATAAGTCAACCAAAAGATACCACCCAAAATACAACATATCGGAAAAGACATTCAATAGATCATTGGTCACTGGAAACAACCCAATAGAGATAACTTAGGCCCAACACCCCTAACTCTTACAAGATGATAAATGCAATCCCTTGGAGATCAATTATACCCTAAAACAAGAGTTGAACTTACCCCTCCACTACCACTCAAAGATGGGTGATTAGGGAATAGAAATCTAACTCTATGGGCCCTACCATCAATGGAGACACAATATTCATGCAAAAACAATCCACTCTAAGTGTGATCTGAAACACCACATCCAATCTAACAAAATTACAAGGCAAGACCTAGACACCATATGACCGCAAAACAATACTTACCAACCTTCTAGCAACAATAGACTCAACAAAGTGGTAATCGCCAAGAGATTTCACATAGGACTTGGGACACACACAATAAGGCCATATACAACAAAAGAATAATGAAGGGAATAATGGCACCCAGACCCAACAATGCACATACCCCTAAGTTAAGAAAACTTCAATGCACCGATAGCAACATCAGGTGCCTCATCTATCTATTACCTCCTTTTTAAGAGCATGGAACTGATTACGTCTTGGAGCATCTCCTTGATCAATATGACCATCTTTACCCATGCTTTTAGCATATGGGTAATCCAGAATTTTATGGCCCATTTCCCCACATCCAAAGTATACACCTGTGTTCCTCCAACATGCACCACCATGATTCCTTCCACACTTTGGGCATCTAGGATGAGTCACCCCATAATCACCTTGGGGCCTTGGGGCCTTGGGGTTTGGTGCCCGATTCTTAGCAACCCTCTTGCTTGGAGCACTGTCGGATCCTATAACTTGGGAGCCACCATCCAACCGAACCCACATGGCCTCATTACACCTTCTCTTTCTCAACTTCTCCCCCTCCATTTGCTTAGCATACATCATCAACCGGGACAAATCATATGTCTAATCAATATAGCGGATCGATATTCTTCATTCACCAAATCGTAGACACCCATCATGAGTTTGTTCATCCTAGCCCTTGGGTTGGTAACCGCCCTCATACTCATTGACCCTTTCTCAATTACATGAATTCTATCAATTTGGCTTCCCTAAGCTCAATAGGAAAGAATCGATGGCATACTCCCTCACACTCATTGACCCTTGTCTCAAATTCATGAATTCTACCAATTTGGCTTTCCATTTTCTCAAGAGCACAACAAACATGGAAACCTAATAATCTACTTACACCATAGGTACTCGTTCATGAAAGCAACTCATATAAACATTTTTATCATCATCATATAGTCACCACTTACATACATCACTTTTATCATCACTTCATCATCATTTAGTCTTCAACTCATAAGATATGCATTGGACCTTCAATTCCTCAAAAAACCATAACCGAGAATTTTATTACATACTTAGAGGGTGTGTAGTGCTAGTATAAAACCATATAATTCAAGAGTAAAATCATGCTATAAAATTCAGTGTAAACCTTCAATAGATACTTGTAAACACCCTCAAGCAATATACATCAAAACTCTTCACCAAATCTCGCAATAGATCTTAGATTTATTGGCAAAACATAGTAAAACAGTCCCAATTTCATAAACCCCAACATAGTGTGCAGTAATTTTCATAATGAATAAGACCCATAAATAAGTCAACTTTAAATCATGCAACTTTTAGGAAAAGGAAGCTTGGGCATCATGGGTGAAAGGAACCCATGAAAGAAACCCACATACCTAAGCTTTGGAGATAAACTTAAGATTGGAGATGGAGACTTGAAGCTTGAACGAGAACCTCAAGATCCGGATGAGGGTTTGGCACTTGAATTTTTAGAGAAATATAAGACTAAGTATTTGCGCGAGTATTGAGGAATGTTTTATTTGATATGATGGCAAAATATGGCTAAGTATAGGTGTTTTCTCGTGTGGAAACACTCAGGCCTAAGACACAAAAGTCTTGGACCGAAGTAAAAATTTTAACACTAGTGCATGTCATGGAAGGAACGTGCACTTACACTGTTTTTCAGTTCACTTTGAAAATTTAAATTTTGCTACGGTTTCTCTAAAATTCGGGTTAGACCCATTTCTCACTCACTTTTGTCCCCTGAACAATAATATGAAGTCAAATTTTTGATATCACATACTAATTTTGAGAAATATAGAAATTATGTTTCTGGACATTTATAGGGCATTTTTTCAGGCACTTTTTGGTTCATTTCCTTCACTTAGGTTACTCAATTTATATTCTTACCAATAATAATAGTGTTGCTTTCTAAGGTTGTAACTTGACTCTACATAAAGCAGAACTAGTGTAAATTCAAATTTTACCATTCAAATATTTGCAAATACCTAAAAATAATTATGTTTTCCCTTAATTCATCCTTTTCTTGCATATAGCTATCTCTCACACTAACACCTCCCTTTGCTCTTTACTAAACCTTCATCTGTAACTGCTCAACTTATCTATCATATCAACTAATTAAAGCAACTACTTCATTGTTTCAAATTTAAATTAACAACAATAAAGTATATATATGTGTAGAACCCGAAGCATATTAATAACTGACCTCTGTATTGGATCATCATCGGTGGATTGGTGAACAACACGAGAAAGAATTACCATGTTTCAAAGAGTATCTCACAACTCTTCAAAAACAAAAGTACCGCCTCCTACATGTGAGGAATAAAGTATTAAGCCATTGTATACTAGTCAATTAGGCTTCAAAAAAAAAATACTCCCTCTATTTAAAAGAATGGTCTACTTTCCTTTTTAGTCGGTCTAAAAGGGAATGGTCTACTTTCTTTTTTGGTCAGTTTGAAAAAGAATAGTCTAATTTCCTTCTTGTTGTGTTTCAAAAATGATAATCCGTTTTCTTTTTTGGAAAAACTTTAATTTCAACTTTCCATATAACATGTTTCTAGCTAAAAGATTAAAGCATATTTTGGTATATTGAACATAACTTTAATTTAGAAGAATGTTCCATTTTTTTTTTGGAAAAACTTTAATTTTAACTTTCTATATGAAATGTTTCTAGCCACAAGATTAAAGAGCATTTTGGTACATTTAACATAACTTTAGTTTAGAATCTAATATAAAAAACTTTCTTTATTTTCTTAAACTTTCTGCTAAATTAAATTAGGTCTTTTTTTTAAATGGAGTACTACTAATTAGGTCTACAAAAAAATTTAAATTTAAATACCACTACTTGTGACCCAACACTGTTAAGTATTGTCCGTTCTTGGACCTTTTCCATCATAGTTTTGTCCCTTTACGCTTACTCCAAAAGGTGTCTCACAGTATATAGACTAATACTTTACATATATCAAGCATCTCTCTAGTATTTTGCCGATGTGGGACTTCTTGTAACACCCCTCATGTGCTTCAAAAATGCCCTATAGTGTAATTCTTTAATATCTCAAACTTCGTGTATGATTTCAAAAATTTGACTTCATATTCTTATTCTGGAGGTGAAATTGTGTAGGTAGTGGGCGTCCTTCGATTTTTAGATGACCCATAGAGAAAAATTAATTTTTGCGATGGTAGCCGAGGCAGTGAGCCTTTGCGGCCAGTCCGCATTGCGCCTCGGGCATGGACTGTTGGGACTCCCTGTTTGTCATGGGTCTTCGTCGTGCCTTGGCCGTGAACCAGTAAAATAATTTCCTCATTTTCCAGTTGTGTCTCAAGGGCATTTTGGTAATAACCCAATGCCTTTTTAGACGGGAAACCCTCATTCCCTAGCCATTTTTCAACTCTAAATCTCTCAAAATCATCCCAATTCATCATCACATCCTCCATTTAATCTCAATAATCTCAAGAACTTGTTTGGATTTCAAGAAACCAACTCAAGCCTCAAGTCTTCCTCTAATTTTCTTCAAGAAACTCCAAGGTTTAGTTATGGGTCTTCATCCATGGGTCCTTTCACCCATGGATTTATGGAATTTCATGATTTTAAGATTTAATTCTTCATGGGTACTTCCTATTATGCATTATATACATGAGTTATGTTTGATTTTATCAAGAATTGATTGATTATGCATGAATACTTATTAAAATCTTATTCCATGTGTTGATTTGTATCTATTGAGGTTATCCATGATATGAACTATGAAAAATATGGAGGATTGTGGACTTTTAAAATGAATTTCATGATACACAAACTAAGGTTTTTACTACAATGTTGGTGGGTTCTCTTGCATGACTTTAAAATGATTTGATTCTACTCTTTCTTGTCTTGTACTCTTAAATGGCATGATTTTGAGCATATGTTCCCATACCCACCATGTTTGACTAAATTTACATGACAAGGATTCTTATGTTGATGAAAGATTATTGCATGACTTGCAAGACAAGCATGATATTTTAAGTTATGGCTCCTAAGCATGTATTAAACTCATGAGAGAGTTCTATATTGCAAGAATTATGTTGAGTCCTATTTCTATATTCCTACCCTCTTGTGAGTGATGAATATCTATATAAGGGGGCAAGCATGATATCTATTTACCCTCATGTACAAACTAAACTCACTAGAAGGGGACATACATGTTACATTCTCTACACTCATGTGAAGTGCAATGCCTACTAGAAGGGGTCAAGTCTATGTTTTTTTTTGTCACGACCTAAGCCTAGGTCCTAGACATGACACCGCAAATGGGGACTCTGGAGACAAACAAACAAGCCTTTTAGCATATCATGTACACTTCCTTAGTTGCAGAAGCAAAATAAAACAATAACAAGAGTCAATATTAAAAAGGAAAAGGGACTAAGGGAAGTCTTTCATAATCATAAAATCATAGGAGAGTCGAGCTCATAAGCATATACAAACATAGTATCCAACAACACCTCTACTTAAGAATGGGGGGCCAAGATACTTCTCGGTAAGGTAACCGGGAATGACACCCCTGACAAAGTGTGGTCTACTTGCCAAGGCAAATCATACATGATAACATGAACTAGACGGATCCACTAGCAAAGCCATTTAGGGAAATAATATAATTCTATGGTGAAACATAGTTTAAATACTAAAGACTTTTGCATAAGAACCCTTGAGTCGAGCCCCCATCTTAAGTGTCTATCGGTGCTAAATCAAAAACCTTGGAATACTTGAAATAATCATGCTTCAATCATAACATGAATAACTTGTAAGAGACATGATTACATAACATGAGTAGCTCATTCATATGCTTGACCTCTGCTTATGAGCTTACTTGAACTTGAACATGAGGGTAAAATAATAATCATGCTTTATCCCTCAACTTGACATGAATGGCTCACAAGAGGGTAGAATCTTGAAATAGGGCTCAACTTGTCACTTGTAACATCAAAGATGCTTTCTACAAATTCAATACTTACTTGGGAGCCCATAATTATCTTGAAATCACTTGACTTGTAAACCATGCAATAATTCATCTTTGACTTAAAAATTCTTGTCATGTAATTTAATAAAATACATGGCGGGCATATGGGCACATGTTCAAAGAAATGCAATTTTATAGAGTAATGACACAAGAGAGTAAAATCAACCATTATAGAATCATGCAATTTAACCCACCAATCGTAGTAGCAAAACCCTTAGTTTGGGTATCTTGAAATCCATCTCAGCGGTTCATAATAGTTCATACTTTCATAGCTCAAAGCATGCGTAGCCTCAATAGACATAAACCAACTCATGAAATAAGATTAAAATAGATATTCATGCTCAATCAATACTTGATAAAACCCAAAATATCTCATGTTTATAAAGCATAATAATAGATACCCATGAAGAATCAAACCTTGAAATCATAAATTTTCATCAAAAGAGAGGGTTGGGATGATGACCCATACCTCTTAAGCTTGGAATTTCATGGAGTGAACTTGAAGGAGACTTGACGCTTGGATTGGGTCTTTGAAATCCAAAGTTGTTCTTGAGGTCCTTGAATTTGAATGGGGATTTTGATAAAGTCTTGGAGAGTTTTTAAAGAGGTTTTTGTGAGTTCTAGAGTTGAAAAATGACTAAGTATGGAAGATTACATATTTAAATTGGCATTGGGCTATTACCCCAATACTATTGACCCAAACTATGAAAAACAAGGAAAAACTTACTTAAACTAGTTTGCATCTAGTCCGTGATGTGGACCAAATGCGAAGCGAAAATTTATGCTAGTTTGCGCCCAGGCCTCATCGCGCCTAGGGCGCAGATGGATACTGTAAATCGATTAATTAGCAAAAATTATTTCTCACTATGGGTCTTCTAAAATCCAAGTTTTACCCACTTTCCACTCAATTTCTCCCCCGATCAAGAATATGAAGTCAGATTTTTGAAATTACGCATGGATTTTGAGATATTAGGAAAACTCGATTATGGGGCATTCTGGAGCACATGAAGGATGTTTCAATATCTCCCCCTTAGGGACATTCATCCCCGAATGTAAAGAAAGATGTGAAAGAGAAGTAATTATGAAACTTTCAGCCCAACATGAATGCAACAAACGCACTTAAACATCAATTTCAAAAAAACATCTCATCATGAATGTCAAAAATGGCCATAAACTTGTTAGCAAGAACATGAATGCATGCAAAAGTGACATGAGGGCTGAAACTCAAGACTAGAAATCATAGATGGGACATAATTTATTACCTTCAGGTTGGGTAGAGTGGAAGAGGTATCATAGCGCTTTTTCTTTTCCGCTTCGGCTTCCCATGTGGCACTTTCAATTTGTTGATTTCTCCAAAGGACCTTGACGGATGCTACATCTTTGTTCCTTAACCTTTTCACTTGTCTATCCAATATCTCCACTGGGACCTCCGCATAGGTCAAATTATATTCCACAACCTCTAAGGGCAATATAGTGCTTGGGTCACCCACATACTTCCTCAACATAGACACATGGAAGACCGGATGAATGATGTTCATATCCGTAGGCAACTCCAATTCACAAGCAACCTTACCAACTCTCCTCAAAATCCTATAAGGTCCCATAAACCATGGGCTCAATTTCCCTTTCTTGCCAAATGGGACCACACCCTTCAATGGTAAGACCTTCAAGTAAATCCAATCACCAATATCAAACTCAAGATCGCTTCTCCTTACATCAGAGTAGGACTTTTGTCTACTTTGGGCCGTCTTTAACCTCTCCTTTATCAACTTCACTTTCTCCAAAGCATCTATAACAAAATCTAGACCTAACAATGCCATCTGCCCCACATCAAACCACCCAACTGGGGATCTACAATGCCTACTATATAAAGCGTCAAAGGGAGTCGTGCCAATGCTTGAGTGGTAGCGTAGCTATTATTGTAAGTAAACTCAATAAGTGAAATATGTTCATCTCAGATACCCTTAAACTCCAAAACAGAAGCTCTAAGAATATTTTCAAGAGTTCGGATATTCCTTTCAGCTTGACCATCCATTTGAGGATGAAAAGCCGTGCTAAGCTTGACCATTTTTCCAAGACCCCTTTGGAAGGATCTCCAAAAATGTGAAGTGAATCAAGCACCAAAATCTGAAATGATAGACAAGGGTACCCCATGCAATCTAACCAACTCATGAATATACAACTTGGCCTAATCTTTGGCATTATAAGTTGTTTTAACTATTAAAAAGTAAGTCGACCTTGTCATCCTATCAACAATAAAGTGTTTCCTAGTCTTAGGCAAACCAATTGCAAAATCAGTGTTGATCTCTTCCCACTTCCAAGTAGGAATTTCTATGCCATGAGCTAGGCCACCCTGCCTTTGATGTTTGCTTTCACTTATTGGCAATTGTGACAACTGACTACAAACTTGGCAATATCCCTCTTCATTGTACCCCACCAATACACCTCCCTTAAGTCTCTACACATTTTTGTGGAATCGGGGTGAAATAATAGGATGAACTATGAGCCTCTTTAAAAATCAACTTCCTCAAGTCATCAACATTAGGCACACACAACCTACATTGGTACCTAAGGAAACCTTCTCCCCCTTGGAATAAAACCTCCAATTTACCATCCATCACCAAAGCCTTTAACTCTAGCATGGGGGTCGAGGCCTTGTTTTGACTAGACTTTCTCAATCAAACAAGGTTTAGAACCATCTATAACCATTACACTACCATTTTCAACTTCATTCAACCTAACTCCCAACATAGCTAACCAGTGAACTTCTTTAGCCACCTCCTTGTTACCAACACCAATGTGAGCTAGAATGCCCATGAACACTCTACTTAGAGCATCGACCATAATATTGGCTTTGTCGGGATGTAGTGCACACTCATGTCATAATCCTTAAGGAGTTATAACCATCTTTCTTTGTCTCAAGTTAAGATCCTTTAGTGTGAACACATATTGGAGACTCTTGTGGTTAGTAAACACATCTACAAGAACCCCATACAAATTATTGACGCTAAATTTTCAAAGCAAAGACCACAGCCACCAACTCAAGATCATGGATGGGATAATTTTGCTTATGTACCTTTAGTTGCCTAGAGGCATATTGCCATGACCAAAGCCTAGGGAGTAGACGCGACTAGTGAATAGGGAACCCAAAGGAACCCCAAGCAGTCCTCATAACATATTCATTCCACAACATTGGTCACGGAAGCAATTAGAATGACAAATAGGACATAGATGTAAATAAGGGGAACAGGAACTAAGGGTAATTTCCATGTCATGAACATCAAGATCCAATAGAGTCAAAGCTCATAGCATAGGTACATAACATGTCCAATAGCACCTCTACTACATAGATAAGAGCGGGGGGAAAGACAAGCAACCGGGCTCACCTTCATAGTCAATACATGAGGGTAGACAAGTAATCAAAGAGAAAGTCATAATACATAGCAAGAAATCATAAGTAACGTCTCTGGAATGGAGGCTCACCAACAATCTTTATAGAAGTCGTACTAGCCACGTGGAGCAGGAGAATGATCAAGTGGTGCACCAATTCCTACATGGTGACATCATGTAGGCATAGAGTATGCATTAGTACATTTGAATTCATTAAGTATATAGGGTGAAATGCAACAAGAGGTAGATATCATAGGCAAAATGCATAATCATAAGCAATGAATAGTATACTAGCAAAATGACATGTATGAATGAGGCTTGAAGTAAAACCATGCTTATATAGATCATAATATGAGTGTAAGGAGTGACCATTTTAGTGCAAGCAAGGCCGACCACCCCCTTGGATTCACGCATGAGGTACTAACCCTTCATGAGGTTGATGGAGTACAAATCCCCCATCGAGGTTAACGAAGTACTAACCACCCATCTAGGTTGATAGAGTACAAACCCCCCATCAAGGTTGATGGGTACCAACCCCTAACAAGTTTACTTGGGCCTACCACCCCCAAGCTAGGCAACCAAGGTACCAACCCTGTGATAAGTTACCCAGGCCTACAACCCCTCGAGCTAGGCTTGGTCATCCCTAACACTATTTAGAGATATATCACACATTTATATACACTCCTTTGATCATCATATACATATATTCCTTCTCATCATAATTCCATCATCATTTCATCATCACTTCATCATCATATAATTATTCATATCATAAAACATATATTGGACCTTTAATTCCTCAACAATCCATAACTAGACATTTTATCAAACACTTAGAGGGTGTCTAATGCTAGTGTAAAATCATGCAATTCAAGAGTGAAATCATGTTAGAAAAATTAGTGTAAAACCATCAATAGATAGTAACACCCTCAAACAATATACATCAAGACCCTTGATCAATTTTCACAATAAACCCTTGCTTCATAGCTCCAAACATAGTAGAACAGTTACAATCTCATAAACCCTACATAGTATGCAGTGATTTTCATAATAGATAAGATCCATGAATAAATCAACTTTAAATCATGCAATTTTTAGTAAAAAGAGCTTTGGTATCATGGGTGAAAGGAACCCACATACATTAGCTTTGGATATGAACTTGGTGAAGATTGGAGATGGAGACTTAAGAAGAACCTTGAAGGAAATCCTTAGTTCCGAATGAGGGTTTGAGACTTGAATTTAGGAGTGAAAAATTTGGGTAAGTATTTGAGTGAGTATTGGGAAATGTTTAGAATGATATGAGGGTGAAAAATGGTTAAGTATAGGCATTTTCATGTTTGGGAACACTTAGGCCCAAGACTTAAAAGTCTTGGATAGAGTTAAAAAAATAGATATTGTTTTATACAGAGGCGCGTCGCGGAAGTGACGCAGACTCCTCTCTGGAATTTGCATTTTGGGAATTTCAAATTTATTATGGTTTCTCTAAAATTGAGGTTAGACCCTTTTCCCCTAATTTTGCCCCCCTGAATAAGAATATGAAGTTAATTTTTGATATTGTGCATGGATCTTGAGATATATAAAAATCATAATTCTGGGCACTTTCAAGGCATATTTGTCGGCACATTTTTGGGGTCGTCTCAATATCTCCCCCTTGAGAACATTCATCCCCGAATGTCAAAGAAATGTATATGAGAGACACAAATATGACACTTTCAGCCCACATAGAGATGCAACAATGCACTTAAGCATCATTTCAAAAATCTAATCATAAATGAAAAATCAACATAGACTTGTCAATTTAAACATGAACATATGCAATGACATGCGGGTTGAACTTAAGACTTCAGATCACATAATTGACTTAGATCAATATCTTAGGCTTGAGTGGAGTGGAAAAGGTAAAGATATTTGCATGTTCACATCAGCCTCCCAAGTAGCACTCTCAACTTGTTGATTCCTTCAAAGGATCTTAATGGAAGCCACCTCTTCGTTTCTCAACCTCTTCACTTGCCTATCTAAAATGTGAACCGGAGCCTCTTCATATGTCAAATTATCCTTAACAATACCCATAACATCAAGAGGCACAATTTCATTCAGATCCCCCAAACATTTCCTCAACATGGACACATGGAACACCGGATGCACCAATTCCATCTCACTAGGAAACCTCAACTCATAAGCTACCTTGCCAACCCTTCTCATGACCTCATAAGGACCAACATATCTTTGGCTCAACTTGCCATTCTTACTGAAATGGACCAGACCCTTCATGGGCGATACCTTTAGGTAGACCCAATCACCAACTTTGAATTTGAGGTCTCTTCTTCTCACATTAGCATAGGATTTTTGGCGACTTTGGGCCGTCTTCAACATTTCACTAATCATCGTAACCTTCTCAAGGGCCTCCATAACCAGATCTGGTCCAAACAAAGCTACCTTACCAACCTCAAATGAACCAATGGGTAATCTATAACGTCCTCATAGAGAGCCTCAAAAGGAGTTATACCGATGCTAGAACGAAAGCTATTGTTGTAGGCAAACTCAATCAATAGAAGATGGTCATTACAACTCCCTTTAAGCTATAACACAGAATGCCCTAAGCACATCTTGAAGGGTTTGGATCGTCCTCTCAGCTTGACCATCCGTTTGAGGGTGGAAGGACATAGAAAGCTTAACTCTAGTACCAAGACCCCTTTGGAAAGATCTCCAAAAATGTGAAATATATTATGCCCCACGGTCCGATATGATGGACAAAGGAACCCCATGCAACCTTACCAAGTCATAAATGTACAACATTGCATAATCTTCAACCCCATATGTCTTCTTAACCAGTAGAAAGTGAGCGTATTTTGTCATCCTATCAACCATAACTCAAATTGAATCAAAACCCTTTCTAGTATTGGGCAACCCAACCACAAAATACATATTTATCTCTTCTCACTTCCAAGTAGGAATCTCAAAGTTTTGGGTTAGGCCACCCGGCTTTTGATGTTCGGATTTGACCTATTAACAAGTATGACAACCGAAAATGAATTTGGCAATGTCCCTCTTCATGCCTCCCCACCAATACACATCCCTCAACTCTCTAAAACATTTTGGTGGAACTAGGGTGGATAGCATAAGAAGAGTTATGGGCTTCATCAAGGATCCCCTCTATCGAACCATCAACACATAGTACACACAACCTACCTTGGTACATAAGGGCACCATCTCCCCCTTGGGAGAAAACCTCCCTTGCCTCTTTCACCAAGCCTTCAATTCTAAAAGGAGGAATCAAGATCATGTTTTGCTATCACCACATCAATAAAAGATGACTTAGAGCCATCAACAACAACCACACCACTATTATATCCTCTTCCAACCTAACTCCCAACCTAGCCAACCAATGCACCTCCTTAGCCATCTCTTTCTCTCTTCCATCAACATCAGCTAAACTACCCATAGACAACCTACTCAAGGCATCCGCCACCACATTTGCCTTACCCAAATGATAATAGACATCATATCATAGTCCTTAAGAAGTTCTAACCATCTCATTTGTCTCAAGTTGAGATCCTTTTGTGTGAAGACATATTGGAGGTTGTTATGATCAGTGAACACATACACCCCATACAAGTAATGACACCAAATCTTTAATGCAAACACAATAGCAGCTAATTCAAGATCATGGGTAGGGTAGTTCTTTTCATGTACTTTGAGTTTTCTAGAAGCATAGGCTATCACCTTACCATTTTGCATCAACATGCAACCTAAACAAACCCAGTAAGCATCACAATACACAACAAATCCCTCATGCCCATCAGGTAGTGACAATATAGGAGCGGACACAAGCTTATATTTCAAGGATTGGAAGCTCCTCTCACATTCATCGGTCCACACAAACTTGACCTTCTTTTGAGTCAATTTTGTGAAAGGGAAATCAATAGAAGAGAACACATTCATGAACCTCCGATAGTAGCCCGCAAAGCCCAAGAAACTCCTAATATTCGACAGGGTTAATAGTCTAGGCCAATTTCTAGTTACATCAGTCTTCTTTGGATCTATCTTAATACCATCCCCTGACACCACATATCCTAGGAAGGCAACCTCCCTCAACCAAAATTCACACTTTTTATATTTTGCATACAATTGCTCCTCTGTAAATCTTTACAACACAACCCTCAAATGAGCCCTATGCTCCTCCTCACCATGAGAATAAATCAAAATGTCATTAATGAAAACTATAACAAAGGAATCAAGGTAGGGTTTGAAGACCCTATTCATTAGGTCCATGAAGATGGCCGGTGCATTATTCAACCCAAAGGACATCACAATACACTCATAATGCCCACATCTAGTCCGAAAGGTTGTCTTAGGAATATCACACTCCCTCACTTTCACTTGATGATACTCAAACCGAAGATAAATTTTAGAGAAATGGCTAGCCCTTTGCGATTGGTCAAACAAATCATCAATCCTTGGAAGAGGATACCTATTCTTAATGGTGACCCTATTGAGTTGCCGGTAGTCAATACACATCCTAAGGGACCCATCCTTCTTTTTCACAAACAACACCAAAGCACCCCAAGGTGATTGACTAAGTCTAATAAATCCCTTCTCCAACAAGTTCCTCAATTGTTCCTTCAACTCCTTCAACTCGGCTGGGGTCATACAGTAAGAGGGAATAGTGATGGGTTGAGTATCGAGGAGGAGATCTATGACAAAGTCTATTTCCCTTTCGAGAGAAACACCGGGAAAGTCATTTGGGAAGATATCAAAAACTCATTTACAATCAAAACTGACTCTATGGGAAGGACATTAGACTCCGCATCCCTAACCCTCACAAGAAGGCAAAGACACCCCTTAGAGATCAACATTTGAGCTTTAACGTAAAAGATGAATCTACCCTTGGTAACCATAAATTGACTTTCCTATTTAAGGACGGGCTCAATTGGATGACCCTATGGGTTCTACAATCAATAGAAGCATAGTAGGCATGCAACAAATCCATCCCAAGAATGATATCAAAATCCACCATGTCTATCTCAACAAGATCACAAGGCAAAATTTTATGCAGAATGCAAATAGGATAACTTTTATAAATATTCCTAGCAACAATAGATGCACCAATAGGAGTAGAGTCTACCTTATATGACTCATGCAACAACTCGGGGTCAACATGGAACTTTCGGGCAACAAAGAGGGTAACAAAAGAAAGGGTAGGACCCAAATCAATCAATATGCACACATCAATGTCAAAGATTTTCAACATACAAGTAACAACATCAAGGACTTCATCAACCCCTTGCCTTCTATGCAAACCGGTTGTGCCTTGAGGCTCTATCTTGTTGGCCACCTCTCCCCAATGGGACTGCATTAGCACCTTGTGGACGAACCTTCTTGCCCTTGTTGTAGTTCCGAGGGAAATCTATAGCCTTATGTCCCAACCCCCTACAACCATAACAAGCATAGGTATTCTTCAAACATGGGCTACTATGACCCTTACCACACTTCAGACACATATCAATAGGAGCCACACCCCTAACACCTTGGACTCTTGGAAGATCATTTGCAACCCTCTTATCAAACGTATGAGTAGGACTTTGGCCTTGATGGAACTAGCTACTCCTTTGGAACTTACCCCTAAAACGGGCCCTCTTGGCCTCATTCTCCCTTTCCTTACTCAATTTCTCCTCTTCTATTTGCTCTTATAGGCTATCAACCATGACAAGTTCATTTCACTATTAAACATGGCGGACCGACATTCTTCACCAACCAAGTCGGAAGCACCCATCACAAATGTGTTCATCCTAGATTTTGAGTCGGCCACCAAATGTGGAGCATATTTTGAAAGTTGGGTAAACTTGAGGGCATACTCCCTCACACTCATTGACCCTTTTCTCAAATTCATAAATTTCACTAACTTAGCCTCCCGAAGCTCAAAAGAGAAGAACCAATTAAGGAAAGATATTTTGAACTCCTCCTAAAGCACTGTATAGCCAACTCCCTTCTCATTCTTTCATTGATTGTACCAAATTTGAGCTACCCCTTCGAATTGGTATGCCGCCAACTCTGTCTTTTCATTTGGCCCAACACCCATGATAGACAAAATTTTGTAGACCTCATCAATGAACTCTTAGGGGTCCTCACTCACTTTTGACCCATGAAATTCCAGGGGATTCATTCTCATGAAGTATCTCACCCAAGAGGCCGATGTAGGAGCATGAGGGGCTTGTGCCCCTTGGTTGGCTTGATTAGCCACCACTTGTGCAAGCAAGGTGAGAGCATCCCTAAGCTCTCTATTTGCTGGTTGCTCCTCGGGCGTGTGGGTTCATCTTCCCCTCATATTAGGCATGATCTAGCATAGCAAAGAGCAATTGTTAGGGGGGAAAAACTTACTCCAATTCTATAGTATGACTTAAAACATGAAGAAGGGAAACATTTGCTAAAATGTTTCATAGCCACCTACTCATAGTTGTGGTGCACAACACAATTTGAATAAGACTCTAATCCACATGGTGTGTTGGACTCCAAGCATTTAACAATCTAGTGCTTTGATACCACCTTTCTCATGACCCAAGCCTAGGGCCTAGATGTGATCGGTTAATGGGGAACCCGAAGGAACCCCAAACAAGCCTCATAGCATATCATTATACATCCTTGGTCACAAAAGCAATTAGAATGACAATAGGAGATAGATGTAAACAAGGGGAATAGGGAATAAGGGTAACTTTCATATCATGACCATCAAGAGTCAATAGAGTCAAAGCTCATAGCATAGGTACATAACATGTCCAACAACATCTCTACTACATAGATAAGAGTAGGGGCCAAGACAAGCAACCGGGCTCACCCTCATAGTCAATACATAAATCAAAGAGAAAGTCTTAAAACATAGCAAGAAATCATAAGTAACGTCCCCGGAATGGAGGACTCACCAACAAGCTTGATAGAAGTCGTACTAGCCACGTGGAGCAGGAGGATGATCAAGCGGTGCACTGATTCCTACATAGTGATATCATGTAGGCATAGAATATGCATTAGTTCATTTGAATATACTAAGTATGAAGGATGCAATGCAATAAGAGGTAGAAATCATAGGCAAAATGCATAATTATAAGCAATGAATACCATAGTAGCAATATGACATGTATGAATGATGCTTGAAGTAAAACCGTGCTTATATAAATAATAATACGAGTGTAAGGAGTGATCATTTTCGTGCAAGTCAAGGCCTACAACCCCCTTCGATAGGCGAATGAGGTACTAACCCCTTCATGAGTTTGATGGAGTACAAATCCCCCACTGAGGTTGACGAATACTAATCGCCCATGTAGGTTGACAAAGTATAAACCCCCTATCAAGGTTGATGGGTACCAAACCCCAACAAGGTTACCTAGGCCTACCACCCCCCAAGCTAGGTGATAAAGGTACCAACCCCTCGATAGGTTACCCGGGCCTACAACCCCTGAGCTAGGCTTGGTCATCCCAACACTATATAGAGTATGTGTATATATACATATATACATACATACATACATTCCTTCTT
Source organism: Solanum sejunctum (assembly GCA_025642045.1). Classification (NCBI taxonomy): domain Eukaryota; kingdom Viridiplantae; phylum Streptophyta; class Magnoliopsida; order Solanales; family Solanaceae; genus Solanum; species Solanum sejunctum. The sequence continues at coordinate 39,105 of JAOTQJ010088645.1, forward strand.
ATCATCATTCCATCATCATTTCATCATCATGTAGTTATTCATATCATAAGACATACATTGGACCTTCAATTCCTTAAGAATCAACAACCAAACATTTTATAAAACACTTAGAGGGCGTGTAATACTATTGTAAAATCATGCAATTCAAGAGTAAAATCATGCTAGAAAAATCAGTGTAAGACATCAATATCATACTTAGTAACACCCTCAAACAATATACATCAAGACCCTTGATCAATTTTCACAATAGACCCTTGCTTCATAGCTCCAAACATAGTAAAACAGTGACAATCTCATAAACCTAACATAGTATGTAGTGATTTTCCTAATAGATAAGACACATGAATAAATCAATTTTAAATCATGCAATTTTGAGTAAAAAGAGCTTGGGTGTTCAAGGAACCCATGAAAGAAACCTACATACCTTAGCTTTGGAGATGAACTTGATGAAGATTAGAAATGTAGACTTGAAGCTTGACGAAGAACCTTGAAGGAAATCCTTAATTCCTGATAAGGGTTTGAGACTTGAATTTGGGAGTGAAAATCTTGACTAAGTGTTTAAGTGAGTATTAGGGAATTTTTAGGATAATATGAGGGTTAAAAATAGTTAAGTCTAGGCATTTTGATGTTTGGAAACACTTAGGCCCAAGACTTAAAAGTCTTGGCCCGAGTTACAAAACAGACATATTTTAAATATAGAGGCGCATCGCGAGAGTGACGCGGATTTCTCTCTAGAATTTGCATTTTGGGAATTTCAAATTTTGATACGGTTGCTCTAAAATTAGGATTAGACCCTTGTCCACCTAATTTTGACCCCCTGAACAATAATATGAAGTGAAATTTTTGATATCACGCATGAATTTTGAGATACATAGAAACTATAATTTCGGACATTGTCGAGGCACATTATTGGGCACTTTTTTGGGGTTGTCTCATATATGCTATAACCTTGTCATTTTGCATCAAAACACACCCCAAACCAATTCTTGAGGCATCACAATAAACTACAAACCCTTCTAATCCTTTCGATAAAGCCAAAATAAGATTGAAGATAAGCTTATCTTTCAAAGTTAAAAATTCTTTTCACATTCCTCGGTGTAGACAAATTTTGCCTTTTGTTTGGTCAAATTTGTCAAGAGGAAGAAATAGAAGAGAAACCATTTACAAACCTCTAGTAGTACCCCCGCTAAACCCAAGAAACTCCTAATATCCATCGGAGTCAAGGGCCTATGTTGATTCCTTATCACCTCCATCTTCTTAGGGTCTACTTTAATCTAATCAGCCGACACCACATGCCATAGGAATGCAACTCTCTTTGAACAAAAATTCACACTTTTCATATTAAGTAAACAACCTCTCAACCCTCAAAATTTGCAACACCACACCCTCAAGTGATTGACATGTTCTTCCTAACTATGGGAATAAATCAAGATATCATCAATAAAAATTACAACAAAAATATCAAGGTAGGGTTTAAAAACCCTATTCATGAAATCCATACATATTATGGGTGTATTACTCAAACCAAAGGACATTACCACAAACTCAAAATGCCATACTTAATCCAAAGGGCTGTCTTGGGAATTTCACCCTCCCTCACCCTCCCTTGGTGGTATCTGGACTGAAGATCAATCTTAGAGAAGTGACTATCCCATTGTAGTTGATGAAAAAGATCATCTATCCTTGGTAAAGGATACTTGTTCTTTAGGGTGGCCCTATTGAGCTGCTAGTAGTCGATGGACATTCTAAGGGAACCATCTTTTTTTATTACAAACAGCACTGGTGCACCCCCAAGGTGACTTGCTAGGCCTTATGAAACCTTTCTCCAACAAATCCCTCAATTGATCCTTCAATTCCTTTAACTACACCAGGGCCATATGGTAAAGGCGAATGGAAATGGATTGTGTATCGGGGAAGAGGTCTATACCAAATTTTATTTTCCTTTCAGGAGGAATATCGGGAAGTTTATTGGGAAAGACATCGAGAAACTCATTGACCACCGGAATTGACATAAAAGGAAGGATCTTAGACTCAACATTCCAAACCCTTACAAGATGGTAAATACAACCCTTAGAGATCAATTTTGGGCTTTAAGACAAGAAATGAATCTACCCTTGACCACCACATTACAACTCTCCCAGTCAAGGATAGGCTCATTATGGAACTGAAATCTCACTTTACGGGTCCTACAATCAATGGAAACATGATATGCAAGTAACTAATCCATCTCGAAAATAATATCAAAATCAACCATGTCAAGTTTAACAAAATCACAAGGCAAGACTTTATGTAATACCAACATTGGACAATCTCTATAGACACTTTAAACAATAATGGACTCACCAACTGGGGTAGTGAAGTGCCCCATATGTGTTTCAGAGTGCCCCATAATTATAATTTTCATATATCTCAAAAATCATGCATGATTTCAGAAATTCAACTTCATATTCTTGATCAGGGACAAAATTGAGTGAAATGGGCAAAACCTGGATTTTAGAACACCCATAGAAAAAAATAATTTTTGCTAATTAATCAATTCCCTAACAGTCTGGGCGCACAGGCGGTGACGCGCCTAGGGCGCACAGCAGTGTTATTTGGTGAGGCATGCCTGGTAACATCTCTAACTCTTACCATAGCCATTTTTCAACTCTAGACCTCACAAAAACCCTCTCTAAAACCTCTCCAAGATTTTATCGAAATCTCCATTCAAATTCAAGGACCTCAAGAACAACTTTGGATTTCAAAGATCCAATCCAAGCTTCAAGTCTTCTTCAAGTTCACTCCAAGAAATTCCAAGCTTAAGGTATGTGGGTCTTCATCCATGGGTCCTTTCACCGATGGAGCCCAACCTTTCATTTAATGAAAATTGCATATTTTCAAGTTGTATTACTTATCGATATCTCTTATTATGAGTTATGAACATAAATTATGTCGGATTTTATCAAGTATTTATTGATTATGCATGAATATCTATTTTAATCTCATCTCATGAGTTGATTTATATCTATTGAAGTTATGCATGACGTGAACTATGAAAACAATGAATTATTATGAATTTCGAGATGAATTTCAAGCTACCCAAAATGAGGATTTTACTACAACATTGGTGAATTGATTTGAATTGATTGTACTTCTTTGTTATACTCTTGAGTTGCATAACTTTGAATAAGTGTTATGAGCCCACCATGTCTTTGATGAAATTACATGACAAGAATTTCTATGTTGTTGATGAACTATTGCATGATTTACAAGTCAAGTGATTCCATGAAATTATGGGCTTCCAAGCATGTGTTTAATTCATGAAAGATATCTATGATGCTACAAGTGACAAGTTGAGCCCTATTTCAAGATTTTATCCTCTTGTGAGATATTCATGTCAAGTTGAGAGATCAAGTATGATTTCTAATTACCCTTATGTTCAAGTAAGTAAGCTCACTAAAAGAGGTCAAGCATGTGAATGAGCTACTCATATCAAGTTATCATGTCTCTTACAAGTTATTCATGTTATAGTTAAAGTTATGATTATTTTAATTATTCCAGCACATGATTTTCTCTTATTCCTTTCTTCCCTAACTAATCACCTAATTTTTATTACTTTACCACAATATAGGCTACCCTCAACTTAGCCTTTTAGCCTGAGCTGAAGTACACATTATCTTTTCCCTAAACCAAGGCCACCTTTGGTATCCACCCTCAACTTAGGCTTTTTTCCTCAATCAAGGTTCACATATTCAAGGATAGACTATAGCTAATATCTAGGTATTTCACTAAACAAGGTTAGGCTAGTCAGGTATCAAAAAAGAAAAGGGTCATGTGAGGTTCAAACATTTGGGACAAGTGGTAAACTACTACATTTGGTAGGTCCTTCTGGCAAAAGCGGTCTAACTTAAAGAACAATGGCCTCAGATCCTTTCCTAATCATCCAAGATCTCCAATCCTATCTCATAGTGACAAGGCAAGTTCTGAATCAGTATACAATGCATGAATATGAAAAAAATTTGCTCACACACTTACGGCATAGCATACACAATTAATCATAGACTCATAGGTCATGCTTTAAGCATCAACTTGCCTTTGCTTCATCAGAATAAACATGCCAAACAAATCACATGCAAGATTACAATAGTAACTAACAATCCCAAAGAATTTGAGGGTACCCATTTTCCAAAACATTCATAAAACAATTCAAGATTATATACATGCCAAAAGTTAAAATCACTATATATCTAATACCTAAACATGCCGGTTCAACAGAATTAAAAATGATCCATGATAAAAATGAACACATGGAAGAAAACCTTGGGATCAAAATTTGGGGTAGTTATGGGTTAAAGGCTACTCAGACTTCACCCCTAATCCATAACTACCCCTCGAAAGAAATGCTCTTTGTCTACAATGTACAATACAATATCAGAATAAGTACAAGGGGTCATACCTTGGGTTGCCTCCTAAGAAGCGCCTGATTTATTATCGTGGCACGACTTAGACCACTTGGTTACTCAGACTTAACCAGTTTCTCAAACCTTGCTCCTCCATAATTTTGCTCTTTCTTCCACCTTGCAATTATGAATTGGACCCTAATTTCTTTTCTAACTTTCTATCATGCTCAAAGGGTAGTGGTATAAAAATAAGGGAAACGAGTACTAGATATTGCCTCTTATTTGTAGTAGAGGCTCCCAATCTATGCTTTTTATAGACCATAAGTGGCTTCAGATTTATGCTGGCACCTAGATCATATAGTGCCCTTGCAAACTCTATGTCTCTAATTATGCAGGGTATGGTGGGCATCTTCTCTTCTGCTTCGATGAGAGGGATGTTGATGGATGGATGTTTTAACATGGAGAGAGAGAGCTTGACCTTGCTTTCCTCCTCCCTCTTCTTGAGTCTTTGAGGGGGAAAAAGGAGGAGTCCTTGGGACCGACTAGTACTGCTTTGGCTCTTTAACTGATTCATTTACCACGTCCTTGACACACTCATTTCCATAAACAACATCCTTATTTACATCTATCTCTTGTATAAACATATTTTAGCTCAACCAATATAGGAGGATCAATGATGTTTTTGCCACCCTTAGTAGCCACCACTGCACATTTTCTTCATTCGTTGGAGTTTGAACTGCATTGCTAGGCGATCTACCACTCTCACGCTGATCTTGGATTCAGTATTTGAACAACTATTGTTCAAGTTGTTTGATAGCCATACAATGAGACTCTATTTTCTTATTAATGATTGTAATTACATATCTCATTCCACATAGAGTCTCATCCCGTGTCTCAACCTTCTTTAACAGGCGATCAAACATCTCCTCTATTCTTGAATTATTTGTTCCTGCATTGTAATGATGTGATGGCATATAAGAATCATTCTTGAGACCATTTCTACTACTTCACTCATCGTCTGGACCCCTATTTTTCTCATAATAACCACCCTAGATATCACTATAAGAGCATTCTCTTCCACAAGACCAATTATAGTTTCCTTGGCCAATGGTGCCAATGGTCTTGATTGGACCATTAGACATTGGTCTGAAAACCCCACATCGGATCACCTGAAAACCAAGTGTCCTCCTCATAATATAGCTCCTCATACATGGGCATATGTGAAGGCTAATATTATGATTAGGGACACTTCACTGATCTTTCTCTTTTCCAAAAATGCCCTAGAAAGAAACAAAAGAATACAAAGCAAAAATAAAAGTAAAAAATAAGAGAATTAAGAAATTAACACTTGAATTGATCACTTGTGAAATCAAGTCAAAACATCACCATATTCCCTGGCAACAGCGCCATAAATTTTGATATTCACGCTCCAATAGTAAAGCAGTCGCTATCAAGTATAAACCTAACCAGATATTAGGGTCGAATCCATAGAGAATACAGGGTTGACCATATTGACTCGCTAACAATTATTTCTAGTATCAATCGACTATATTCTATAGTGGGGGGGTTTGCGATTAGAAGTGAAAGAAAATAAAAATACCACACTACTAATGCAAAGAGATAATCAATTTGAGGGACAACTTGGGAATTGTGTTCTCCATGATTCATTAACTCAAATACCCTGGATAACATAACTCTAATTGAGACATTGCATGCAGGATTGTAACTTTGGCTCTTCCAGCCTTTTTGTGAAAGTGAAGATTGAAATTCACCATGGCACTTGGTCGACAACCATGGTGTGCCAACTAACTATTATCCATTGTCCTAGTCAACCTCCCCTTGGTCAGGCTTTGTTGATTAGATGAGAATACATCAATCAAATCCTTTCATCTATTTCTTTTACCTATTCATCACTACCTTGATCACGATCATGTTAGTAAGCGGGGTTTGGTGTTAGCCACCACCAAACAACATTCAAAATGAAAGGAAATAGCAATACATGCAATTAGCCAATCAAAGAAATTGAACAAAATCCAGGTTATTTCAAGTCAACTCCTCATGGTTCCTACAACCCCAAGTTGTTGGTGTTTAGCCACTCATAACTAGGGAAAAATCACAAACAATGAATAAAGTAAACATGGTTTAGAAATTACCCAAGAACAAAGAAGAACAACACCACTTTGCTATTGAAACCACAAGCTTGCAACAATGGAGTTTGAGTGTTATGCCAAAAAATGGCCTTTTAAAAAGAAAAATAATTCAAAAATAAAAAATCGATTTAGACTCAATTAATTTGAGAAGAACCAATTCTCGATATTCGAAAGAAAACAGAGTCGCCACCTAAT
>JAOTQJ010088719.1:0-12160 GCA_025642045.1 Solanum sejunctum
CTTCCTCTCCTTCTCTTCTTCCCTTCTTCAAAGTATATCTATATGCTTACAAGATAAGAGCAAAAGTTCTTCATTTTCTTGAATTAAGGGGGGTATATATAGAGACCAAACTTATTAAAATTGCACCCTAAGGGCTCCTAGTATCTATCGCAGTGTGCGACATGACCCTCGAATCATAGTATTCATCAACGCGTGCGACACGACCCTCAAATCATAGTATCCTTTTTAATTCTCATTCTTTTTCACTAGTCCGAACCATTTCCTTTCGGCTTTTCATTTCTTTTTTTGGATCCTATAGCAAATACATAGTACATGCATGAAAATCATATTCATGAAAATAAAATATGCAAGATTCCCATATAAGTTCATACATCTCAAAATCAAAAATTAGTAGTTTAATACCATAAGTGTTGCCACATACTCAATATCAATATCCCCACACAGGAAGCACAAGATTCTACATACTTAATAAAGGTTAAGAAATTCACTTGCCTTAGTCAAATTATGGTCAATTTAACACTTTGGCGTTTCTTTTCTGAATGAAATCCGTAGCACCACAATCTAGTCACATAAATTATTACACCTTAACTTAACTTTGATCCATCAAGATAATTTCACCACAATAATATTTTCATAATGAAGTACTTAAAAGTACACAAAAATAACTCATTTGTATAAAATATCTTACTATAAAAGATTTAGTAAATAAGAGCAACTTACAATAAAGTTGTCGAAACTCCACACAATAAACCACCTCCCTTCAACTTACTAAAACTCTTATGATATTATGTAATTTTTCTCACTACTCTCTCTATCTAGATTCTCTTATTTTCTTTCTTAAAGTGTCTTTAGATGAGCAAGAAGCTCATCTATTTATAGGCAACCATGTGCCTTAAACAATTGCTCCTAATGGAGCATTAAGAAAGTGGTTGCTCCTAATTGGAGCATTAAGAATGTGTAATGGAGCATTTTGAAAAAGTAGTGGAGCAATTTGAAAAATTAATGGAGCATTTTGGAAAGTTAATGCAGCACATAAAAAAATGGAGAAAAGGGGTCATTACAAGATAAAAGTCATAAAATCCCCCCCCAAACTTAGCAGCTCAACTTACTTTAATACCTAAACTACACGGACGTTTATATACCCCCCTTAACAACTTCAAACTATTTTTTCCACCTTACCTACACCAACCCAGTTGAGGAGAGGGTGTTGTAAAATTATGCGCTCTCTCATTGCTCAATGTAATTAATGAAATAAAAATTAACAACCCACTCGTTCCAAAATAAAAACTCGACCCATATATAATAAGTACCCCTAAAACCTCTAATCGACATTTAACCCAAATTCCTTCTTCTAATCTATACTTCTATCTTAGGCAATTTTGAAGCAAGCATCTGGTTCACAAAATTTATGATTTCTAATAATGAAAATAGAACTTATCAGGTTAGCAATGGATACTTCGAATTAGATTTTAGGGTTTTGCATTTTTATTTAGTTTTGGCTGAGTTTTAGGTCCCTAAAAAGCTAACCAAATGTTTCTTTATTGTGATATTTGAAGTGTGGAATGGACGTGCACATTACCTTGAGGTTTCACCACGGTGGAAAATTATAAGAAAAACCTTGTATTAAATATGTTGGAGGTATTGTCACCGATTGTGTTGATGTAGATGTTGATAAATTATCCTATTTTTAATTTGTTGGTTATATTAAGAAAATTGGATATAATTTATAATACTTGTATTGTCCATATTAAACCACCTAGATCTCGTCACCTTGTAGAAGTAAAAAATACAGGGATATTATGGGTATTGTACCTCAATTAAAAAAATGGGCAAATTATTGAACTTTATGTGTCTCATTTAATTGAAGAACCTAATGTGGTCCTATTATTGAATATGCAAAACATGTGGATGGTAAATATAACCCTGTATTTGATAAAGAATCTAGTCAAACCTTTGAGGGTAGTGAAGCTTTAAGGTTTGAAGAGTTTGCATAGCGTCAATACACATCTTAGACTGCACAACCCCAATAACCTATTGAGACTACACAACTTGAACAAGTTGGTGAGGTTGCACAGCCCCAGCAACCTACTGAACAAGTTGGTAAGGTTGCACAGCCCCAGCAACCTACTGAGCCTGCACAAACTGAAAAAGTTGGGGAGAGGGCACAACCTCAATAACCTATTGAGGAGGGGTTGGGTGCATCTATTTCTGGATTTGCATATGATATTTCAAGTGTTGAATCTAATTGAGAAAGTGAAATTGAGGATGGTGAAGATTCAAACTATGTAGATCAAGATGAAGAATATAATAGTGATGCCCATAAGGAGGTTAGACTTGTTAGGAAAGAGAAAAGAGCTGCCAAAACAAAATAAAGAAAAGAAAAGGCCCCTAGATCTGAAGATATTAACTTAGGAAAAAGGGGAGTAGATTTAAGATATGATAAATATTTATCTAAGAAACAAAATACTTTAGAGAGTAAGATAGGTGGAGATGAGTCATTCTTTGATTCAGATGAGGCAGTTAGCTTTGAAATAGATACAGATGAATACATTGATAAGGAAAGTGAGGTTAAACAACCTATAAGAAAAGAGAAAAAAGCAAGAAGAGCAAAAAGAAAAAAATAGAGTTGTTTTTGATCCTAATTGTCAGTCAATAGTTTAGGAGACTAGCCTTGCTTTTGAAAGTATTAAGCAGTTTAGGGAGGCCATTTTTAGATATGATGTGCAGGAACATGCTGAATTGGATAAGTATATTAATGAATCAAATAGGGTGAGGGTGAAATGTACAGATGGTTGTCCGTGATTGCTGTTTAGGAGTAATGATTCAAGAACAGGTGATTTTATGGTAAAGATTTATCATCCAGTGCACAAATGTAATGGCACAACAAAAAATAAACTTATCAATTAGAAGTACTTCTTAGAACACTACAAGGACAGATTATTTTCTGAACCAGGTATTAGATTTTTTCATTGCAAGCCTTAGTAAAAAAAAATTAGAGGTGTATGTTGGGAGGATATTAGCAAGAAAAGCAAGAAATATTGCGTTGAAAAAAAATTATAGGTGATAATATGGAGCAGTTTAAAAGAATTTTGGATTATAGAGATGAGCTCTTAAGGACAAATCTAGGCAGCACATATGTGGTGAGGCTTAGTGAAGAAACTGTTGAGGGTAGAAGGAAAACGTTTCAATCATTTTATATCTGCTTGATGCTTTGAAAAAGGCATTGAAAGCTTGTTGTGGAAGGTGTATTTTTTTGGATGGTTGCTTTTTGAAAGGGCTTTCCAAAGGCCAATTACTTATGGCTGTTTAGAAGGATGGTAATAACCAAATCCTACCTATAGCATGAGCTGGGTTTGAAGTTGAAAACATATTCACTTAGAGATGGTTTGTGAAGATTTTAAGAGATGATCTTGAGCTTGGAGATGGATCTGAATTGACCACTCTCACTAATATGCAACAAGTATTTTAGTTACTTTTTATTCATTAGTTGAATTTACATTTTATAACTATATTATGAATACTTAATTATGTTGTCTAATTTCTTTCAATTTTGATAAAGGGTCTTGATAATGCTATTCAAGATATTTTGACAAATGCTAAACAAAAAATGTGTGCAAGACATATTCTAGCCAACTGGTTCAAATTTTATAGAGGTGTTGAAAGAAGATATTACTTTTGAAAATGTGCCAAATCCACATATGAGCAGGAACTCAAGAGAAATCTGGATTATATGGAGAAGCTAGGGAAGAATATATGTCAAGACCTATTATGGTACAATATAAAAAGGTGGTCTTGATTATACTTCCAATTTCATAGCTGCTGTGATAATATTGACAATAACTTGGCAGAAAACTTCAACTCATGGATTTTGGGGCCAAGGCACAAAACTATCATCATCATGCTTGAAAAAATAAGGATTAAGGTAATGAGAAGAATAGGTCAACTGAGGAAGTTTTCTGATACATAGATAACTCATATTTCCTCAATGGCCCTGAAAGTATTGCAAGAGAACACAATAAAGTCCATGAACTGTAACCTAGAATAGAATGGTGAGTTTAGTTTTGAGTTAAAGGACAGTTTGGGTAATATATTTGTAGTGAATTTGAGTAACAATACTTGTACTTGTAGATCTTGGATGCTAAAAGATATACCTTGTTGTCATGTTATAGCTGCACTTCATTTTAGAAGATTGGAGCCCATTGACTATGTTATACATTAGTATACCAAAGAGACTTGCCTCAAGACCTATAGTCACTTCATTCAGCCAGTTACCAATATGCAAATATGGCTACAATCAACCAATCCTTCTATTATATCACTTGTAACAAGAGTATTGCCAGGAAGGCCTAGAAAGTGTAGAAGGAAGGAGCAAAATGACAACAAGACAGAAAATTATCCAAAAATGATGTTGATATGAACTGGAGCCTTTGTCATCTAAAGGGTCACAACAAGAGGGGTTGTCATTTGAATCAACTTAATGTAGGAAGGGACAAGTTCAGGAAGATCAAGTGTTAGTTCTTCTGCAGAACAAATTCAATCAGAGTCAACCACAAATAAAAGAATAGGTCGACTAAGAGGTTCTACAAAACATGTAATATTTATATAGTTATTTTATAGCTAAATCAATATATTTCTTTTCACTTAATTACTTATAATATAGGCTAGTGATACTGATGTTGCTAATGAAAGGGAAAGGAAGGGAAAGGGGACTGATACTCCTACTGATTCTTGTCACTCTGAAAGAGGGAGAGGGATTGTTGTCATTGGAAGAGGAGGGGGGTTGCTACTAGTGTGTCTACTATCACTGCAAGAGGAAGAGCTGCTGCTGGTAGTGTGTCTAGTGTCATTAGAAGAGGGAGAGGGACAATGCGGGTGCTACAGTTCCTTGTGTCACTGGAAGGGGAAGAGGAACACCTTTTAAAAGACCAAGAATGGTTGAAACAGGAATACTGCGGACAGAAAGTGGTTTTACAATTCACAATGTAAGTTCTTTTAAGTATTTCAATTCTTTTGAGCTTATCCAACAACATTTAATGCTACTTTGTTTTTGAAACTAGGCTGGAATGCCTTTGAACTCATCTATAGTAACTAGACATCTTGGGTATCACAAAACATGATCAGGTCTGAAATGAGAAGGGAAGGCTTCTGTAATTCAACAAGGACTTCAAGAAATGAGAGAGCACAAAAGAATAAAGACAAGGTCCAATGCTGAATAAAAGAATCATTTAAGTCAAACAAGTTCATCAACTTTCTAGTATATAAAGAAGACTGATTTATCTATTTTGTAGTAGTATGCAGTTGTGACAAAACAAACAAGCTTTTGTGACTATATTTTTGAAATAGTTACGCAATTATACAGTTGTGAATGTATTTCTGTTATATTTTTGAAATAATGATGTAGTTGTAACCACTTTGTATAGTATCTATATTATGTAGTCACCCTTCTAATTTATAGCCTCTATATTATGCAGTTAACACAACCTATATTTGATGAAACAAAACAAGACATTACTTACAAAAGCTACAAAACAAACTACATTACATTAATATATCAAGTCAAAGTTCATTACAAAAGTGACTGCAACTAATTTATTACAATACTAAGGATGCTATACCAACATTAATCTAATAACATCAACAACCTATGGTAACTTTATCAAAACTTTTTTCATATGTACTACCCTGAACACGTAACTTATACATGTAGCTACAACACAACAACAAAAAAAATAATAAAGAAGAGTATATTATCCCTAGTTCTTCTCTACTTCTTCTCGCTTTCTTTCTACTTATCAACCTCTTCTTCCAACTTTCTCATTTTTATATTTGGATAATTAACTTTGGGACTGAAATCTCTAGGCTTGTCAACTTCCTCGGAAGCTTCAATCAATTTCTCAAATTTAATGATTGATGTTTGTGAGGAATCCACTAAATTCTCAAGCTCACCCAATTTCTCTTTTAGCTTCGGAATAACAAATTTAGACCTTTGATCAATGTCTTCTTTATTCTTCCATCACCAAAGTAGCAAGATCTAGGACCCTTCAATGTTGAAAATAATGATGCAATTAGTGTTCATTTAAAATTTTAGATTTACTAAATAAATCAGAAATGAAATTACTCCATAATAAGGACATGACTAGTATCTTCTTCCGAGGTTACTTGAAGTCCAAGATGTTTTCAAACGCACCATATATTCATGATTACCATGAACTATTTCCTTCATAATATGATCATTATTTTCCATACAAAGCTTTGTCTAGTAGTTGTTCACATTATGTGCTCCAATTTCTCTATTACAAAATCCAACAGTGAAAAAAAGGGTGAAGAAATGCGATTTAAATTGGACAAATAGAATACAATTACTCTTTTAAGGATACAAATTTTGGGTTGGAAGAGCTATTAATCAACTAATTCATCAGAAATATGGTGGAATTTTAGAGATTGAGGTGAAGAAGGAAAGAAAAAATTTAGGGTTCTTGTATAATAAAGAGGGGAGGATGTTGTACCCGTTATAGACGGGTCACTAAGTGGTAATGGGTTAATATAATGGGTAAAATTAAGGATTGACGCACCCAGTGATGTTTGCTCAACTTGCACGTTGGGTTGGTGTAGATAAGGTGGGGAAAATTGTTTGAAGTTGTTGGGGGGGGGGTTATAAATGCCTGTATAGATTATGTATTAAACTAAGTTGTTCTGCCAAGTATGGGGGGAGATTTGATGACTTTTCTCAATATTAAATAAAACAAGGCCAAATATTCGAGCTTTCACAAAGTACTTGTGCAATGGAGTTGCTGACAGATGTTTTTTATTATTCTTTTTGGGATTGTTCTCCATTCAATCTCTTAGAACCGAAACACATATTCAGTCTCTTCATTATATCATCTCCTTCTTAACTCTCATTTGGTTGGAGTTCTCTAATGGCCAAATGAGATTTTAGAATTTTTGTACTATTATATTATACATTTTAGATCTATTTGTACTGTACTAAAGTTTGGTTGTAAACATTTTCTAAATAATCTCACTTGGCCTTAGCTGTCTTGTATGGCTTGAGATTAAGAACAATAAGAGTGTCAACTGATTCTAAAATCCATATCAATACCCGAGCATCTTTAATCTTCCATTCACTTAACTTTGTAGGATCAGTAGGAGCAGGATCACTTCCATCTATATGGCCCCATAATTTTTTTCAGTGACAAATAGCTAAAATTCAAAATTCCCAAGAAGAATATTTTTTCCTGGGAAAAAAAATTCAAGGATTTAAAGTGATGTGAATTGATGCTTTTGACTAGCTATGAAAATGAGAAAGACTCAAGAAAATAACTATAGTTACCAAGAACAAAAGTCCTAGGTGTTACGGCTGATTATCGATAAACAGTCAACAATAAAACCAAGATTTCAAAAGAATATGAAAGAGACCACAAAAGAACTCTATGAAACAAGACAACCATGAGAATGATCTGATACCATGTCAAGTTGTTTTCTAAAAGCCTCTCAAAGTGAGAGTCTTTTCATTATATAGAGAGTATACACAATACACATCCCTAAAGATCCATGTTCCTATCCCTAAACATCAGCTACTCAATTCCTGTAAATTTGATATTGAAATCCCTCCAAATCTGCTATGACATCCTACCAAATCAGCTCTGTTATCTATAAAATTACTACAACAAATCTCTATAATTATACTCATTTATAATATTAATGTATACAATTATTCACAATTAATGTATGATTTGTCAGTTGTTTATCATGCTAACAAGGTAAACAAGAAAACATGATGAAACAGTTAACTACTAAGAAGTTGAAGCCCATTCCTAGGCCTCCTCCTCTATTCCCTCAAAGAATTAAAAAGAGGGAGGAGGAAGGCAAGTCTAAACACTTTTTCTCCAAGCTGAAACAACTCTTCAACAACATCCGTCTATCATTGGAGAAAATGTCAGGGTATGCAAAGTACATGAAGGACCTGGTTACAAATAAGCACATTATGAGTCAGGAGCTCTCCCAAGAGCTTCAACATTGTAGTTCAATTGATACGAGGTCCTTGGTCCAAAAGCAAGAAGATTCTGGTGCTTTTACTAACCATGCACCACTAGAGATGTGGAGTTCAGAAGGGCGTTAGGTGATTTAGGTGCCAGCATTAACCTAATGCCCCTTGCTATCTTCAAGAAGCTATGATTGGGAGCCACTGCTCCGAAGAGCATGCAGTTATTGATGGCTAACCACATCGTGAAGAAGCTTCTGGGAATACTATATAATGTGCTTGTGAGGGTTGAAAAGTTCATATTCCTGGCAGACTTTGTGTTCCTAGATTGTGAAGTCGATTTCAACATCCCAATCATCTTGAAAAGACTATTCTTGGCAACCAGGTGAGCACTAGTGGATAAGCAAGCCAATCAAATCAGGTTTAAATTGAATAACGAAGAAGTTGTCTTCAATATCTGTCAGTCTATGAAGAGGCCAGATAATTTGAAGAATAAAGTCTAGGTAATTGGTGAAGTCTAAGTAATCAAGTTTTTCAAGTCATGTAACAACAAAAAGTCAACGCTACTTGGGAGGTAAGCCAAGGCTTTTAATGTAACAATGGTAGTGTAGCTGCATTTTCCATTTTTGGACTCATAGGTAGTTTATTTTCTTGTATTTTGGTTGTAATTTCAGACATTGGGTTGGTTGCATATGGGTTAACAGTGTGTTCTGTGAAGATTGTGTAGGTACATGGCTATATCAGCTACTCTTTGCTAATAAGGGCATCAGAAGTTCCTTTACGACTAGTTCTATGGGTTTTAAATTACTTTACAATGTGTACATCATATTGTAAAAATTTTTAGTAACCAAAAAGTTGTGCACTCTAGTCCACGAGCCAACTTTATGATCTATAGATAAAACTATGGGTCGTGAATGGGGCTCATAGATCCCAGGCAAGTTTTCTGATTTTTGACTAAGTGTTGGGGTCTCTATGACCAACTCTATGAGCCGTACTTCATTTTAGGACTCGTAGACTGGTCTGTGAAACCCTATCTAGCAAACTAGGGTTTGGATGTTCTACTAAATCACAATTCACGAGCTGTAAAATACTCTATGACTTGTAATCGACATTTTATAAAGTCCAGGTCTATCAGATTTAAATTGACCCAGTCAAAGTAGAAATATTAGAGTCAAACAATTTTGACCTCATTTTAGCTCAAATTTACAAATTGTTCCCAGCTATACCCCACCCCAAAACCTCTGACCACTGACGGTGATTACTCCTCCATTTTCTGATGACCTAGGGTTTAGTATCTTATCACCTCCTTCATCTTCTACAATCTAATCACACAAATTGGTAAGTTTTTGGTTAACCCAATACTATCAATTTGCCTATATTTGTATGGTTAAATTGAAAATTATGTCGGGAATGATTGTGTTAAACACAAACCTTTGTGTGAAAATAGTGATATTGAAAACTGAATTATGGTTTCCCATGTTTCAATATGTGTGTAAATCCAAAACTGGTTTTTAGTTGCCTTTGCCCATGTTTGATTGATATATCTTTGGTGCCCATGTAATCACTCACTATGTCATTAATCGATTGTCTATGTGATATTAGGTGTGTGGTGGCACGGGTGCATAATTTTGATGATAAGTCATTCATACAGGGTCAGAAGGGTTGAGAGGAAGCATGTCTAATTATTTTTGATGGGGTACATATGTAGACTATCATGTTGGGATATTGGTTGTTGTGTGAAAATCCTATGGGTGTGTGCGTATTGCTTCGAATCTAGTAGTATAGAGTGAAAGAAATCATATGGGGTTCGTGTTAATGGACTTAGAAACTCAAGTGACTGAGGTTTTTGGTCAACGAGTGGCTTTTACGACTAATGGAACATTCCATGATTCGTAATTGCCCCTCATACAAGATTATAGAAACTTAAAGTTACTGACTACACATTAGACATGACCTTCTACGAGTCGTAGAACACTTTAGGGCTCTTAGAAAGTTCTCGTAGATCCTATCTGAAATAAATTTAGATACTAAAACACTTTACAACTCAGTCTATGACTTGTACAACATTTTACGAGTTGTACCTTGTCTCATAGACATTTCCAGTGAACAAAAATTCTATGACCACTATTTTACGAAAGCCTTCTATGACTTATAGTATCCACTATGACTTGTAGAAGTGCTTTTATTGACCCTTCTACAACTAAGTCTGGGTTGATTTGTGCATTTCATTTTTTGATCTTTAGGTCTAACCAAGGTGCATAAATGTTTATGTTTCAGGTACCCTGGACCCAAAAGCAAAACATGCTGAGATTAGGGCCTTACAGAGGAGGCTTAGAGATAAGACCGAGGAGGACGAGCAGATCCCCGTATTGAGTGGTTCACTAGAGGATCTCAACGTCCATCTAGACTCGAAGGCTAATAGACCTCAAACAAGATCTGTTGCTAGAGCTAGGCATACTTAGGCTCTTGTTGTCTACACTCCCCAGTCTGATGAGGGAGGCCACGATGGGAGCAATTCTATTCAGATGACTCTATCTAGAAAGGAGTCCAGCTTAGAGTCAGGGTTCGGTGAGGGGTAATACATAGAGTGTTTTGCGATACTGCAGACATGTGGGACATCTATGTTGAGGACTCATAGACTATAGAGTAGCATAAGGTGGCCCACTCTATTTATGAGAAGCCCCGAGTCATCCTAGACAAACTCGAGAGTGTCAGTCACCAGGACATGATGATCAGATACGGGCTTGAATGGCTTACCAAATTAGTTAGGCGATACTTCTCAACCATGATGAGGGAGTTCTATGCATCCTATGATGCCACAATTCACAGTGCTCTTCCCAAGGGGAAGAAGCCCCTCCCTCAGCCCAGACTGATCGACACCAGAGTAGGAGGGCACTAGGTGGACATCTCGGAGACTACCATGTACCGCATGTTATTTAGGTTAAAGTTCCCTGCCCCTAGATCCATAGCTGAGTTTGACTACAGAGAGGGAGAGACGAGGGACTTGCTGCTGATGAGAGATCTAGAGCAGGGAGCCATCTTGGTGAGATGGGTGGCCGGTTTGACTACTAGGCAGGATCCAAAACCTGCATGGATTGCCACTCACTCGGAGTAGTTTGTTGGGCAGTTATTAGATCACAACCAATGCTTATCGATAATACCTTGACACTATAGCATGCAGTACTAGTTCCTAGCATCTTGGCTAGTTACGAGAATGATTTGGCTGACCTCATTACCGAGAAGATTCACGAGGCCGTCCTTAATAGGTCCATCTCTATCTCTTTTCCCTACTTGATTTACAGACTCTAGCTAGAGTGGAGGGTGGAGAGTTTACACTAGCTAGACTTGCTGATCAAGGTCCAGTGGAATTTTGATGCTAGCCTGATCAAGACTGAGGAGAATCGAGTGGCACTCTGGCAAGCATCTCACTAGCCTACCCCTATGCCAGAGATATTCGCCCCAACGTCACTGCCTAAGGTTCCACACACCACCATAACTACTACTTGTAATGAGGATACGCACCCACAGCCTGAGGCAGATGAGGAGAGGCGCCCTACTACTTCTGTTCCTACATCACAGCCTATTTCTTCATAGGCTGTACCTATGGGCATGGCTTACATATTTGCCATATCTATACAGGCCATGGTACAAAGATTATCACATGTTGACACATAGTTTACTCAGCTCATTCAATAGATTAGGCCTTGGGTCCACCATGTAATTTTAGATTCAGAGGGCCATATGTAGGCATACATGGTCACCACTATTCCGGATCGTGTTTCCATTGTAGATGCCTATATTAATGTCTTTGAGATAAGGGTGCAATAAAGCCTGAGCATGACTAGACTAGTAGACTTGATGGCCATCCCGATGGAGATCCAATGACTCCGACCTGACATGACAGCAGCAATGGCAGGACTGGTGACATTACCAGAGACCATGCCGCCTATGCCGGTGGTAGATATTTTTTGCTCCTAATGAGCATATCCAGCCTTCCTATGGGAAAAGACCCCACAAAGATTATGATGAGGATGTTATATGCTCATGTATGGGGCTGACTGAGTAGGAGGAGCTCGACTTTGTATCTAAGGGCTCCATATCTCCCTTAGGAGAAAATCTCTATTTTGCCCTCTTTCACCAAGGCCTTCAATTCAAGCAAGGAGGAGTCTAGATCTTGTT
>JAOTQJ010088730.1:0-12160 GCA_025642045.1 Solanum sejunctum
TAAGTAAAGATTCAGTATAAGTGGTTATCTCGGTGTCCTATCGGCACCATTCACGGCCCCTGGTTTGGGTCCTGACATTCTTATTTAGAATTTCTTATACTATCATCATTCTTGTTCTAACAGATTTGTATTGTTCTGTGACATGTATGTCTTTGTATATGACTGTTAACTATTGTAAACTTATTATACTTGATACTAGGAGAATATTATATCCTAAGAATTATTGTAGTTGTGCATTTGATTGGGCATTATGACTCTTGATATAAGATACGATACTATTGAACCTTTGGTGAGTTAGCAATAGGGACAAGATTCTGTTAAAGAGATGTATGTCATACTCTATGGGATTCATTGGGCTAACTGTGATTGAGATACTGTCTGTATGAATTGGTCCTTGAGACTACTACCTTGGTTTAGGGACTGTCACATTACCATAGTGTTGCCTTAATGATCCATCGCTCTTATCAGTTGGACTGTAGGTTGTCGTTCTAGGGTTATCGGATGCTTGGATTAAGGTTCTACATAGAGGATACATGCTACACCCGAGAGGCCAACTAGGCTGCCTATTATTATTCAGAATGTAGATTGTACTTGTTGTTTGGATAGGTTACAATTATTCTAAATACTTAACCAACCTTAAGTGGGGATGAACTTGTTGACGACTAAGCATGGCCTTATATTACTTCTATTGGTACGTACATTTGGTTGATTGTTTGTTGATCTATTGGGTTATCGGATACTAAGAGCATGCTATATTCTGGGAACTGATTTTGTGTGTACTCTTAATTACGTGCTGGAGGTATTGCTTGTATTTCAATTCGGGCATAGTCTGCTATCACATTATGTCCGAGGTACTGCACACCCTGAGGTCTAGTCCAGGGTATCTCTGAGTTTATCACGCCCTTTTGTTTAGTCCAGGGTGCTGCCCGCCCTGATGTCTAGTCCAGGGTGAAGTTGTCTTGATCTTGGGTATTCCTTATGATCTAAAACTATAACTCACACACTTCAAATACTCAGGAAAAGACCTTAACATATATTAACAACCTTGGAGTTACTGGATCACCCAATTTTATAGAATTCCTTATTGGAACTCAATTGGTAAAGAAGGTTTCATCTCAACTTTGTGCTAAAGGATTTTTTTGACATCTATTCATCTTAAATCTATCATCACACTATAGAATAGGCTTTAATAACTATATTCAAAGTTAGAATTACTCAGTGTGATCCCATACACATAAGAGGAAAGTTCAGATCTTAACCTAGGAATTTCTAATGTGTTACACCATAATTTTAGATATCGATACAGTTATAAGTAAAATGATTCTATATTTAGAGGTATATTTTATTATACTCAAATACTTGAGGGGAATAATTTTCTTAAGAATATATTGTACATTCGATGGGTTTAATTTTTTCCCTTAAAATGCTTCCGATACTACTTTTGATCTTTTTCAGATTCTCTAGTTTAAAATTTTTTGACTTTGAAAATTCTTATTAAACATTGTTATATCTTACAAAAATTTCCAAAGTTGATATTCTAAATATCTTCATAATATATATTAGATAATAATCCTAAGAAAATTATTTTTTTTAATTAATTTGTATTATATTTGAATATAAAATTTATTATGTCTGATTTTTAGAGAATGAAATCTTCTAAGTTTCTACTCTTACGATTCGAATGATATATAAGCTTTGCCAAATAAATTAGACTATTCATTCAGTTCAAAAATATTAAAATTTCACCAATTTATCAAATAGTAGCGGTGAGTGAATTTTCTAACTTGAAGAATATGAAGAATTTCGTTGAAATATTAAGTCCATACTTGTTCAACAATTTGAATAAAATAAAATCTTTGCCATTGTGATAAGTTTGTTGTTCTATTTACTATTTACTGAATTTGACAGTGAAACAAAATAATAATTGAGAGCTGTTACTTTTGCAAGTGTTCTGGTAACAAGCTAAGTTGATGTGCCACTAATGGAGAAATTAAAAAAAATTGGAGTCAACTTCAAAGGATAGGAACAAAGGGCATTTTTATAGCTTACCACTCTTGATATGCAAAAGTTCACCAACGAAGACCCTCAAGTGCCTGTCATAATATGTAGGCTTAGAAAAGTTTATGATTGTTGAGGTATGAAAACAAACAGAAGACTTCTTATATAAAAGGCCGCATCCTAAGGGCTTTGGAGGATGATTAATACATCATGTATATTGCATTAAATACTTGAAAAAATTATGAAATGTACTTGAGAAAGTATAAGACTGAAGATGCATGCATGAAAAAAAATTGTGGTTGTCAATTTCCTACACTATAAATGATAGACAACAGAATAGTTGAAACTCAAATTCAAGAACTTCAACTTAGTTTTCATGACTTTGTTATTGAAGATATGGTGGTTAATGAAGCATTTCAAGTGGCTATAAAAATTAAAAAGTTGTTTGTCACGCCTCAGGAGGGTACCCTTAGTGTGGCCGGCACTCAGAGACTATTGCTAGCCCTTAAGTGAACCACTCGACCTCATCACATTCATTCAATCACATTCATTCAATCACATTCTAATAGGGAAAGAAATCAATATATAAGAATACGTAAAGAAAGGAAGTGACAACAATAAATAAAGGCCAAAAGCCAAACATCTCATCCATAAACTAAGCAAGACTAATGTGAAAGAACACTAGCCAACATAACATCCAATCATAACTCAACAGTCTAGTTTATAAATCCCCTAAAACATCTGAATAATGGTGCCAATGACAGACCCATGACTACCTCTAAATAGAATAAAATACGTCTAAAACTCAAAGCTAGAATAGAAATACGATATCCTTTGAAAGTAGGGGAGGGCTCACAAATCAATTGTCCTCAACTGGGCGCCTATTGATGACCGCTAGTATCTTTCTCTGCATCATAAAAAGATGCAGGCCCAAATGCATGTCAGTACGTAGAATGTACGAGCATGTAAAATTGACAGAAAGAATAACATCAACTCAAATAGCTCAACTCAAGAAGTAGGAAACTCAATCATCATGTCAAGAGTCTAAAGTAAGAATGCAATTTAGACAATGACTACTCATCCATCATCTACGTATCATCCACTCAGAGTATATCAAGGCCTAATTAGGAATTTCTCTAACCGATAATCATCACCTATGAGTCGATAATGATACAACGAAGCAATGTCATTGCCACATCCATCCAATACCCTGCTGAGGGTATAGGACATCCCATCAATGGATCCAAAATCAGTAATATCAACTCCTCATTTTGGAACAGTAGGAAACATTCGATTTTATAGTACAATCCTCTCCTACGCTAGCTATGTAGTTATTAAGTTTAAGTTGGACTTACTCTTACTCAATTCGGTGCTCAATACTCCTCCTAATATTCAATATGCTCATAAAACATCAACCCTATGGTTAAGACATTCATATAGTCTCATTGGACATTCATGAACTCAACTCATCACATCAACTATCAACCTTTTTTGTTACATCATCTTTAGGTTCAGTTCTTGACTCATAAGGACTTAATCATGCATTATTCTAACTTATAGCATTTAGGAGAACAAATGTAGAATTAAAGCAATTAGGGATTCCATAGATTCCTTAGGCTCAAATTATGCTCATGCATGCTCATGTAAGTAAAATATGTGAAAACAATGAGAAATCATAGAAACGGTAATTCATGCAAAATTATATAGATATGCAGTAGAATTTATTAAAACTTCAAGAACCATTCATGAGAAACTCAATTTTACTCACAACTTCAACAATTTGGGTTATGAGGCACATGGAAGAACAAAATTCATGTTTTGGGTAGCCTTACGTACCTGGGTATAGAAGAAACAATCAATTTTCAATCGATTCTCACATTTGAATTGAAGCCCTCGCTCTTCTCCATCTTCTGTTGTTTATCACGAAATACTTAAGAGTGAAGAATGGTGAAAATATCCTTAGGGTTTTGCTTTAGGACTTTAATTAAGTCTAAAACGTACAGAGATTTAAATAAAAAGGATAGGACTAGACAAAAATACCACTCTTAAAAACTATCAGCTGAGCTATGAGAGCCCGTCTACGGGCCGTAGACAATTTACAAGTGGTAGATGACATCTCGTAAGTAAGAGGTCCTAAAATTTGAGTTACTAGAATTTGACAGAAAACCTTTTCTACAAGCCATAAAATATTCTGTGGGTCGTCTAATAACTTATAACTCAAGATACTGAAAGTTGGTATTTAGATCATCAATCCACGAAACCACTTTATGGGCCATGGAATACTTTATGAGTTGTATGGTGTCTCATATGCTAGCCTTAGACTTAGAAAATGTCACCAAGTCATCCGGGGGTTTACGAGGCCTCTTTTACGGGTCGTAAATGGCTTTCATAGACCCTCCTTCTACAACCTTTCTCAATAATTTCTTCTCAATTTCTCTATGCATCTACTCAGACTAGGTGAAAAGAATTAGGGGGTGTCATAATATCTCCCCCTGGAATCATTTGTCCTCGAATGATAAGTAACTAAGAGACCTATCAAGAAGGAACTCAAATACTCATACTTCAGAAATCAACCTCAACTCAGATTTAGGATTGAAAGGCTACCTCTAATGTCATCATTAGGAATGAATATAATTGAAGACATGCATATGCAAATACCAATAGACTCAAGAAGAACATCAACTCAGAGAAAAGAACTCAACCCAACAATTGGAAAGTAATCTCATAGAGTAGAAATGAATTATTACCATCAACTTTATCATTTGAAGGCACGAATAGATGAGGCTATCTAGCATTCATATCCTCTTTAGCTTCTCATGTAGCTTTTTCAATAGATTGACTTCTCTACAACACTTCTATAGATAACTTCTTTGGTTCTTAATTTGCGAATCTATGATCAAGGATTTGGACAGAAATCTCTTCATAGCTCAAGCTATCTTTTAGTCCAATAGTCTCAATAGGCACAACTAAGGACGGATCTCCCAAACACTTCTTAAGCATAGAAATGTGGAAGACTGTAGCAGCTCTAACTCATAAGCTATATTGCTCACTGTCTTTATGATCTAATAAGAGCCAATGTACCTGGAACTCAGTTTTCTTTTCTTTTAGAATCTCATTATACCTTTCTAGGGTGACATTTGTAAATACACCCAATCATTGACCTCAAACTCCAAGTATCTTCTTCTAATATCAGTATAGGAATTCTAATGACTATGTCTAATTCTCAATCTCTCTTGGATAATCTTTACCTTCTCCATAGCCCGATGTACCAATTCTGGCTCAATCAACCCCGCTTCACCTACCTCGAACCATCCAATCGGCAATCTACATTTCCTCCCATAGAGAGCCTAATAAGGAGCCATTTGGATGCTCGAATGAAAGTTGTTGTTATAGGAAAAATCAATCAGAGGAAAGTGATCATCCTAATTATCTTTGAAGTCAATGACACAATCCCTCAACATATCCTCCAAAGTTTGTATTGTTCATTTGACCTGACCATCAATATGAGGGTGGAAAAGTGGTACTAAGGTTCACCTTTGAACCCAAGCCTTTCTGAAAAGACTTTTAGAATTGGGTAACTAAGCCCCTCTATCTGATATGATAGACAAAGCAACTCCATGCAATCTAACAATCTCCCTTATGTATAATTGGGCATAATCCTTTACAATGTATGTCGTCTTTACTGCAAAGAAGTATGTATATTTTGTCTTCTAATCAACTATCACCCAAATTTGAGTCATGCTACCTACCGGACCTTAGTAAACCTATGACAAAGTCCATGTTAATCATTTCCTATTTCCACTCTAGAATCTCAAAATTATGAGCTACTCCACATGGTCTTTGGTGCTCAACTTTAACTTGTTGGCAATTCGGGCACTTGGAAACGAACTCAGCAATGTCTTTCTTCATTCCATTCCACCAGTAGACTTTTCTCAAGTTATGGTACATCTTGGTAGACCTTGGATGGATGGAATATATAGACCTATGGGCCTTTGCCATGATCCTCCCTCGAACACCACTAACATCTGGAACACACAATCTACCTTAATACCTCAATACTCCATCTCCGCCTTTAGCGAAAGCCATCACCTTCAACTATAATAAAATAGGATCTTGATCTTGATCTTGTTTCTCCTTCACCTCTACTACCAGAGATTATGTATACCCATTATTCATAAGATCTCCTCCTTCGCCCGATTGATCTAGTTGAACTTCCAATTATTCCAGTCAGTGAACTTCTTTGGCCAAGTCCTTTTTCTCTTCCTCCACATGGGTAGTTCTCCCTGTGAATAACCTACTAAGAGCATCAGCAACCATAGTAGATTTACTTGGATGGTAGAGGATGCTCATTTCGTTGTCTTTGAGCAACTCAAGCCATCTTCTTTGCCTCAAATTAAGCTCTTTCTGGGTGAATACATATTGCAGGATATTATGGATTGTGAATATATCAACATGCGCTCCATATAAGTAGTGGCACTAGATCTTGAGTGCAAACACCATCGCAACCAATTCTAAGTCGTGAGTTGGATAGTTTCTCTCATGGTTCTTGAGTTTTCTGGAAGCATAGGCTATGACCTTACCTCTGTACATTAGAACACACCCCAATCTTCCTCATAAGCATCACAATAGATTACAAAATCATCGGTCTTTTCAGGAAGACTCAATATTTGTGCAGTCGTTAATGTAGTTTTCAATTTCTAAAAACTCTTCTCATACTCATCGGACTACAGAAACTTATCTTTTCTTTAATTTAGCTTACTCTATGGTGAGTATAAAGAAGCTAATCCCTCAACAAATCTGCGATAGTAACCAGCCAAACCCAGAAAACTCCTTATGTCAGTTAGAGAGGTAGGTCTAAGCGAGTTCTTAGCTATCTCAGTCTTCTGTCTCTCCACTCAAATACCATCATTCAAGACAACATGGCCCAAAAAAGACACTTATTTAATCCAAAACTCACATTTTGAAAATTTGGCATATAACTCCTTATCTCTGAGGGTCTGAAGAACAATTCAAAGATGTTTGGCATGCTCCTCCTCTTCTCTAGAGTACACCAATATATCATCAATGACCACAATCATAAACATATCAAGGTACTGTCTGAATACTCTATTCATCAAGTCCATGAAAGCAAAAGGAGCATTTGTCAATCTAAAGGACATTACCAGAAACTCAAAGTGACCATATCGGGTTCGGAAAGCCATTTTAAGGATGCACATTCTCTCAGTTTCAAATGGTATAGCCTGATCTGAGTCTATCTTGGAGAAAAAAAAATGTCACCTTGAAGTTGGTTGAACAAGTCGTTAATCCTTAGAAGGGGATATTTATTCTTAATGGTCACCTTATTCAACTGGCTATAATTTATAAACATCCTAAGGGAACCATCCTTCTTTCAAACTAACAGGACCGGAGAAACCCATGGTGAGATACTCAGCCTAATAAATCCCTTATCCAAGAGATCTTTCAACTGCTCTTCCAGTTCTTTCAACTCAGCAAGAGCCATTCTATATAGAGGAATAGAGATAGGTTAAGTATCGAGGAGAACATCGATCCCAAAGTTAATCTCCCTATCAGGAGGGACTTGACTAAATCATCAAGGAAGATATCAGGAAACTCATTGATATCAAAAATTGACTCAAAATATGAAGACTCTACATCATCAGCCTTAACTCACACAAGCATAGATAAATCCTTTAGAGATTAGCTTTTTGGCCTTAAGATAGGAAATAAACTTACCCTTACACATAATAGAATCACTCTTCCACTCTATGACAGGCTTATTTGGAAATTAGAATTTGACAGTTCAAGTTCTACAATCGATAGAGGCATAATAAGCGTGAAGTCAATCTATGCCAAGAATCACATAAAAGTCGATCATCTCTAACTCAACTAAGTCTACCAAAGTATCTCTATGATAGATAGGCACCGTACAGTCCCTATATATCCTTTCAGCTAGAATAGACTCACCAGTAGGAGTAGAAACACTAAAAGGAAAAAGAAGACATTCAGGAAAGATCTCAAACTTACTAGCCACATATAGAGTTGTAAATGATAAAGCGGCACCTGAGTCAAGCAAGACATATAATTATATGAAAAGACTCAAAAAACAACTTCCTTATCCTATCGATTTTCCATCGCATACAGATGATTTGTACCCTCCGTCTGTATTAGTTGAGGCATCTCTCTGTGGTGCTGCTTAAGACTGAGCTTTATTACCTCCATTACCCCTTCTTATTAGGCACTCATTCTGGAAATGACCAGTCTATCCATACCTATAGCAAGCATTTGTACATTTACGGTATTCACTTAGATGGGGTTTACCATACTTTCCACATAGTGGTTTCCCTCTCAAACCTTAAGTCACACTAGCTTAGGATTAAGAACCCTGAGCTATGTAATTCTGATAGCCCTGAGACTTCTGATCATAACTGTTACTTGGGGCTGGTGCACTTTCTAAAGATGGTGCATAGTTCAAAAACCTCTTCTAAAAATAGGACCTATCCCTCTTACCTTGCTTATGCTGGCTAGGATCATGCCCTTCTGACTTAGCTTTTTTGTTCAAGTGCTCCTCCCTATCCCTCTTCTTGTCCTCCTCAAGCTGTTAGTACAGACCATAAGCTAAGAGATGTCCATGTCTAGAATTAGCAATATCGCTTTGCACTCCTTTTTCACATGTTTGCCCAAGTTGAATATGAACTTTCTCATCTTAGACCTCACATCAGGGACCATCTCTGGAGCATACTTGGATAGTTGTATGAATTTGAGGTTGTATACTTATAAAGTCATCCCTTCCTACCTCAAGTTAACAAACTCTTCAACCTTTGCTTCCCTCAACTCTTGTGGAAAGAAGTGATCAAGAAAAGCACTTTAATGTCATCCAAAATGGCAGGCTCAACATCCTCACTTCACCTTTGTTCTCATTGATTATACGAGACATTTGCCACATCCTTGAGTTGATAGGAAGTAAGTTCAACTCGCTCAATTTCTGTTGCATGCATGGCTTTCAACACCTTCCACATCTCATCAATAAAATTCTAGGGGTCTTCCTCAACCTTAGACCCTATGAATATCGGTGGGTTCATCTTTAGAAAATCTCTAAGTCTCATTGCAACAATTAGCTCTTTGGAGTTAAAAGCTAGGAGCCTGTGAACTCTTATTCCCACTCTATACAGCTACCAGCTGGATGCGCATAGTGATAGCTCCCCCTGAACTCAGCCTTTACAATAGGAGTAGGCAAAGTAGTAAGTGTGTGGGGGTTCCAATGAATCTAGCACGTCGACCCCAGCATCTTATCTCCATTTGAAGGGACATCTCTATGGGGGGATTCTCAGTGTTGCTAGCGAAAGCATTTTTTGGGGTGGCGGTACGCTTAAGAGGCATGATTTGCAAGCATGTAATGCATGAATTAGATAGATACTTTAATAGAGTTGAACTCTATCGCAAGAACTCAGAATAAAAGAAAGTGAAATAATTCCTAATGTCCTATACCCTCCTGCTTATGAAGTTTGGTGCACAACACACACATAAACAAGACTCTACTAGACACGGCTTCGTAGACTCCCTAGGACACTTGAACTCTGTGCTCTAATACCAAGTTGGTCACACCTCAGGAGATTACCATTGGCGTGGCCGGCACTTAAAGACTATTGCTAGCCCCCAAGCGAACTACTCGACCTTATCATATTTGCTCAATCATATTTTAATAGCGAAATATATCAATATATAAGAATATGTAAAGAAAGGAAGTGACAATGATAAATAAAGGCCAAAAACCAAACATCTCATCCATAAACTAAGAAAGACTAGTGTGAAAGAAAACTACCCAGCATAACATTTAACCACAACTCAACAGTCTAGTCTATGAAGCCTCTAAAACATCTGAATAATGGTACCAATAACAGAACCATGGCTACCTCTAAATAGAATAAAATGCATCTAAAACTCTAAGCTAGAACAAAAATATGATATCCTTCGAAAGTAGGGGAGGGATTACCAATCAGTTGAAAGAAAATAAGTTCTCAATGGGGAGCCTGTTGATGACCGCTAGTACCTTTCTCTATATCATGAAAGATGTAGGCCCAAATAGACGTCAGTATATGAAATGTATGAGCTTGTGAAATGGCAGAAAGAAACATGTAGAGCAAGAATAACATCATCTCAAATAGCTAAACTCAAGAAGTAGGAAACTCAATCATCGTGTCAAGAGTCTAAACAAAGAATTCAATTTAGACAATGATTACTCATCCATCACTATGTATCATCTATCAGAGTACTATTGTAGTACCCTACATCTTACAATACTAGTACAATGCAAATAGAACATGATATGGTTTGGTCAAGTTAGCACCTATTTTTAAAAGTGTTCGAATTTTATATTATAGGGGGATATGTGCGTCTAACGCTTAAGAGGGTTGAGTGTATACATGTTTTATGTCAAATTGAGGAGATAACAGCCTTAAATGAAATAAGATAATTGAGTTTTTTATAGGACTTAAGAAGCTAGCAGGTGAGTCACCTACTTGCTTAGCTTAAATTGCTAGCTAAACTGAGACGAGGCCCGACGTCGAATTTGTTTAAGTTCGATTATGAATAAAGTCCGTGTTAAGGGTGTAACTTTGGCCCATGTTTTAGAATCATATATGGACTATATTTTCATCCCAAGAAGGATATTCAAAGAGCCCAAAGACATCACAATTTCTTTGATAATTTGGGCCAAAACTAACTAAGAGAAAGAGGGAAAAATAGGTAGCCAACGCCCAACCAATTTGAACCCAATTAGGCCCAAGCGAAAGGACCAATCTATTGCATCACCATCTTAATAACATAAGTCTTAAACCACATAAGAAAGTCAGCCAAAATCCTCTTTAAAAGGGCTTACATAAAGCACCGTTAAGTCATTCTTAGATTTGGAAAAATTTCAGCTTTCACAAACCTTCTCTCTACACTTTCTTAACCTAGAAAAGTAGTCACAGGGGGACTTCTAGGATTCTTGGAGAAGACTTACACCTTGAAGGTAGTGGTAAGTAAGTTTAAATGTGTGTTTAGTATGATTTTCTTATGATAAACAAGAAGTATATGCTAGTACGAAAATTTGGACAGCATGTATCCTAAGGATTGTTATGAACTTTTCTTGTTATTTAAGAGGACTTTCTCTTCTTGGTTGGCTGAATTATGAAGTAAGACTTATGTTTTTAACAAGGTATAGTTTGTTTAGTGATGTAAATAAGCTACTTCACCATTTTTATAGTCCGCGAAAGTAAGTTCTTGTGTGATATCATAATTGTGCTCGTAAGTGGAACTTATAGGCTGATTGATTGAGGACTATGGTCTCACGTCCTCCACCAATTTTGAGGACTGTTTCTAAACTATTTTAGGACTATTTTAATGTATAAATATTGTGAGAACAGTTTGGTTGAAGTTGGTAAAGGTTTAGAATCGTCAATGTAGTAACATAGCAAAGAGACCTAACGTTATGCTGCCTATTTGTATGTTGCATAGAATTGTTATGTCGTGTGCTTTGTGGACTGTTGTAAGGCTGCTATAGCACTAAAACAGGCTGAACATGATGTGTATATAATAATGTGTATTAAAAAATACAATTAGGGGCAGTAAGATTGAAAGAATATGCTCGGAGTCATAATTATCCGCTTGCTGCCCGTATGTGTTTTCTTTATGAGATTGGGGTACCAAGATGTATTTATTGGCTGCTAATGCTAGTTTTATTACCTACTATATTATAGATAAATATTTAGAGGAAGAAAAGGTTATCTTGAGATAATAACGAGGTCATACAGCGAGGTATGTAAAGCTACTTGATTTTGTATTGTTTGGCATAAAACATAGATCCCTCCTTGGCACATAAAAGTCACTTATCAATTCCGACACAACTATTAACCATGTCTTCACTCTTTCACATGTTCATATGCTCCTATACATAGTCACTTGCAAACTTGCATACATACTTGGATACCAACATACACGAGTTCGTTCTACTAAATAAAGTTCATGTGTTGTTCTACCTCCTATATACTTCATTATTTGTGCAACTTACTCCTTTCATTGTGGTATTGTCTTTTGTGATTATTTACATGTCATATGTTGTATCTACAGTCCTACAGCTCTAATATTATGACCACCAAAAGAATCATCTCAAAGGTAATTGAAA
>JAOTQJ010088750.1:0-10617 GCA_025642045.1 Solanum sejunctum
TGCCCAATTCTATTGGGAATCTTTCATCTACTATTGAGGACTTCGCTATAGAAGATGCACAAATCAATGGCCTCATACCCACAAGTATAGGCAACATGAGCAGTCTAATGTCCCTAGACTTTCAAGGAAACAACTTGACAGGGAGCATTCCTCCTGAGATTGGAAAGCTTAAAGAGCTCCAAGGACTGTATCTACATAACAATAAATTGCAGGGACATATTTCAGAGGCAGTATGCCATTTATCTAATATGGTTAAGTTATTTCTGAATGGAAATGAGCTCTCTGGATTAATTTCAGAATACTTAGGAAAACTTAGCATGCTTCAAACGCTTTATTTGCGTTTTAATAAATTTTCATCAAAATTTCCCTTGAGCCTTTGGAAAATGGGGGCCTTCTCTATCTAGTGTCATAAAATTCTATAGCGGGAGAAGTTCCATAAGATATTGAAGACTAAAAGCTATTGTAGAACTACTTCTTTTCAGTAACTACTTTTCAGGAATGATACCAAGCAGGTTGGGAGAACCCCAAAAACGGCAATCTCTTGGCCTATCGAACAATTCATTTTTTGGCCAGATTCCATTATCCTTTGCCAACTTGATAAGCTTAGGATACTTGGATTTGTCCTTCAATGCAAGGTACTATTCCTAAGTCTTTGGAAAAGCTCTCATACCTTAAAGAATTAATGTTTCATTTAATGGTTTAGAAGGCGAAATTTCTAGTGGTGGTGTGTTTGCGAATTCCACTCTGCAATCATTTCATGGGAACAAAGGTCTTTGTGGAATGCACGTATTGGAGATTCCTGCTTGTGCTATCACTAATAATCCTGGAAAACAATCAAAACTTAACAAAGTTGTACTAAAAAGTTTTACTCCAGTGATTATTTCATCCTATGTGATATTCTTGTTGGTTTCAATTTAGATAATGAAACCAAACAAGAAAGGAAAGTCCAAAGTGTGGAGAAGGTTCTAGAGATGAGGACTCATCAATTAGTTTCTTATCACGAGATCCAACGAGCAACAAATAATTTTGATAAATCCAATTTAATTGGTGTGGGAGGTCCTGGTGTACAAAGGCACATTATCTGGTGGAAGTACAGTGGCCATTAAGGTTCTGGATTTGGAAAATGAGCAAGTACGCCAGAGGTTTGATACCGAATGTTAAGTGATGAGAAACGTCAGGCACAAAAATCTTGTTCTGATGATTACGACTTGTTTTAGTGACTGTATAAGAGCTTTTGTTTTACGATATATGCCCAACGGGAGTCTTGGGAATTGTTGTACAGAGAATAGTCCCACTTGAAATGCTTGATGTGGCTGTGGCAATTGAATATCTACACCATGGTCATAACACTCTGATAGTTCATTGTGACCTAAAGCCAGCCAACGTTCTTTTGGATGAAGATATGGTGGCTCACGTTGGAGATTTTGGAATCTCAAAAATCTTAGCTGTAAGCAAGTCCATGGCACATACCAAGACATTGGGCACTCTCAGATATATTGCAGCAAGTATGCTAGTGTCTTTATATATATATGCATATATATTTACATTCACCAAAAAAAAAAATATAATTTAGCCCTTCCAAAATCTAGAAACAATAAAAGCAAGTGTGTGTTAGTACATAAATATTATTATACTAGTCTTTGCGTTGCACACTTGTCTTATTATAGTTATAAAAATTTGATGTATTTTAAAAATTAAGTTATAAAATAAGAACTGTTGAAATTAACAATAGTTATTTTATTTACTAATAAAATTCATACAAGTTGATCATTGTATCTCCGTCAAACAATAAATAGCTACTTAAGATAATTTAATGATATGAATATGTCAATGATTTTTTGATTAAAAATTGATAAATGCATGTAGATTAACTTTACCAAAATTAGCAAAAACATGAAGAAGATAAAGACATAAGGCTGTCTTTAGCTTTTTTTTTTTGGGTCCTTTTTCTATTCTATACACACTACTTTAATATCACATAGGTTGTTTCAAATCTATTTTTCATGTCAAACATTTGTGTACTTGTTCAAAAGGCTGCATATATAATATATAGTGGCCTTCAGCTTCTAAGTTACATTGAGAGATTATTCGTCCCATAATATGCATGAAAACCACTGGTTTGTCATTTAAGGCAGTTCTAAGTGATTAGAAAGAATGAATTAATAATGGAACAAAATTTTCCACCACTAAATTAGTAAATATAATTACCAAATAAAATGTAACAGAAAGAAAAATGAAAAAAAAATAAAGTAATTGCAGCATACCCAGAAAGAGAAAATGTCTTATTATTTCTTCTGAAAAATTTAGTCAATTCATAAGGAAGACATTTTTTTCTCAAGTCAACTTATATAAAGGTTTTAAGGAAATTGATTCCTAATACTAAAGGTAAATAACTCAACTTTCAACCAAGCGAATCATTTAGCCTCCTTGTAGCATGGGTGTCATCAGATAATATTATATTAATTTTAAAAATTATATATGTAAAGTACTTAAATTTTATAGAAACCATGAATTTAAGTGTCTTGTATTTTGGCCTTAAATTCACTTCACCTAAAAAAACAATATATACTGAAGACCTTTTCTATTCATCATCCAAAGTAGTATGTTCCTTCAAATATCACCTTCATCAATAAATTTATGGTACTATAGAAAATTTATAATATGCGTCTGTAACAATTTTTGGCTCCATAATTCTTTTCAAAGTTATAGTGCGTAAGACCTATTTAAATAAAACATTTACTGTTAATAGTGAATTATAATTGTTTTATTTCAATAATAGTATCATTTCAAAGTTATGGAATGACTACAAGATTCACACCTACATTTTTAAATAATAAAACATTAAATATTTCAAAGTTTTTTATAGTTGTGACAAATTTTTTAGTTAGATTTAAGTCATTCTAATTAATTAGATGACTTATATTAAATATGGATAATTTGATAAAATTATCTCTATCATTTACTACTCTTTAATTCCTGTGCCAAATCAATAGGGCCCAAGTAAAATTGGACAAAGGGAGTATTTAAAATGTAATATTTATTTATTATTACACAGATGATTTTCAGTGAGTAAATTTGTAAATCAAATTTTGTCTTACATTGTTCTTATTTTTAGGATTAAAACTAATGTTATAATGATTTGTTGTTTAATGTTTAAATAATTAAATATTTTTAGCATTTTAATTAAGTGTGTAGGGACAAAATGGTAATCCAACTTTTCATTTTGGATCTTCTCACTTATAATAATATATATGATATGATATGATGATGATGATATGCTCATGATGATTCAAATGAGTAATTCCTTTCATTTTCGTGCTTCTAAGAATATGGCTCGGAGGGAATAGTGTCAACTAGTGGTGATGTTTATAGCTACAAATCATGTTGATGGAGGTTTTGACCAAAAAAAGACCAACAGATGAAGAGATGTTCAATGAATATCTTGACCTGAGGAAATGGATAATGCAATCATTTTCAGGGATTGTGATGGATGTTGTGGATGCCAATCTTTTTTCTGAGGAAGAACAAATCACTTCTCCATGATAGAATTGGCTTTAGATTGCACAAAGGAAATACCAAAATAAAAAATAACCATGAAAGATGTAGTCAATAGGCTTAACAAAATCAAGGACACATTTCTGGCAAGATAGAAGTGATTAACATCTCTTCCAATGGTGTTCTTTTCTGAGCTGCAAATTGATATGATGCTTTTTGGCTACATGGTTTCTTTAGTAAAGTCGTTGTATGGTACTACTTGGAGTCATGTATTGTTTATAATTTTATTCAGTCATGTTTTCTTTGGAATTTCATTTGAGTGGTTTTGAACCTATCTTTACTTTATCTATTTGTAATAATTAATGTCCTGAATGCTTAAAAGGAGCCAGAATGAAATTAATAAAGGTGTTTAGCTGCAGTATTTTGCTCTTTATTCATTAGCTTCTTGATTTGTATTCAATAAACTTCTTTTAAACTCTATGTGATAGTGTGGGATAAAATATAAACAATAAGTGAATTGAGCATTTTTCATTTCCTTGTATTAATTAGTGTATTTTTTGGACTTCAGATGCAGAACAAGAAATGAGCTAATTAAGAAAGGACATTATATAGAGGAGCATCACTTGGACCTGGTATCACAAAATAGGATTTTAGGCATTTAGTGTGTGTGTGTGTGTTAATTCATTGGTTCTTCGATCTTAGTCAATTGACTCCATTGGCTCCCAAACTTGGCTAGGACGGATCCCACATGCCTAATTATCAATATTCATAGCATTTTCATTAATGACGTCTCCCTTTTCAATATTTTGGTGTTTTGAGATTGGAATTCAAGATTTTAACTATTTTTGGAGTGTGTTATTCCAATGATTTATGGTAATTAGTCAATTAACCCCGTTGTCCTCCAAATTTGGCCAAGCTAAGCTTTACAAGCCTAATGATTAGGATGACAATTGACGGGTCAGGTCAAATTTGAACGAGTTATAATGAGTAAAGAGAACAAACAAGTCAAGATCCAACCTGACCCAACCAAAATTGCTTGGATCAACATGGGTTGGGTCAAAACGAGTTGAATAATCGGTTATAGAGCAAGTCAAGACCCAATCCGATCCTACTTTACTAAGTTGTACTTATTTTATTTGTTCTTTTTAATATTTTATTATTAATTAAATTATATTTTCTTGATTTTGGCTATATAAAACATATCAAATTAAAAAAAGTGTTTGAAAAATATTTTGACAAGATCTCTCTCAAGTCTATTCGGGTTGCATATCTACCTAATTTTAAATACGCTAAAATGGGTTGGATTGAGATGAGTTGAACTAATAAATAAACAAGTTATTAATCCGCCCAAACTTGGGTCGTTGCATTTTCATTAATGGTATCTTCTTTTTCAGCATTTAGTGTCACAAAATTGTAAGTCAAAATTTTAAGCTTTTTTTTTTTTTTGTGCTATTCCACTCATTTAATGTAGAATATTGTGTAGTATTAGTTGTAGAATATTATACATATCAATTTGTAGGATTTACATTAAAGATAAAATATTTTCTCATATATAAATAATGATGTATTATTATCTAGTTGAATCAATGAATTGAGAGAATCATTCCTCAGCTTCTCTCACGTTTTCTCTGTTCTTGACATGGCATACATATGCGAAGCTTTTACAGTAAAGCAATGGTGGAATCTAAGGACAAAAAGCTCTCTTTGGAGTGAAATATTGGCAAAGGATACATCCCGTTAATAAGAGATGGTATTCTGGGAACTCACACTCTTGGATTGCTATATGTGCAAATTAAAATTCTCTATGGATCAACATATTCTATGGAAGATTGGCAGAGGAGATGTGTCTATGTGGCTGGATAACTGGACAGGTTTAGGGGCCATGTGGCACTATTTTCCTGATGATAGAAAGTCGAGAGATGTTGAACTTTTTGATTATCTGGTCAATGGGTGGCTGGGACATCTTCTTATCTCTCCTGAGGTTTATGACAAACCAATTTGGACTCCAGAGCAAAATGACTTGGCATAATAAAGTTCCCTTCAAAATGAACTTCAAAGTTGCCTTCAAGATGTGACTGTTGAAGAAACCCTCAAGTAGAGGACATTCATCATATAAGACTTATGGAAGGCGAGATGTGGCTATGGTATGGTAAGGAAGCCTATGACATTACAAACACTATTACCAATATCTTTTGTTTTGTCTCAGGTGATAGGAAAGCAATTTGAAAAAGTCAATGTGAAACCTGACTAGAAGGATATTGCTCTGCTAATGATGAGTAATATCAACCCAAAAAGATCCATCATGGTGAGCTAGCTTAAACCTTCAATCAGTTTTGTCAAAATCAACTCAATCGGGTTGAAGCTGCAAGGAAGGTGACTGTGGGGAAGTCGTAGTTATCAGAGACCACTTGGGGCATTTGACTTTTCCTTATTCTTTAAGGTTGGGTCAGGGCTCTAGCAATTGGGCAGAGGCCAAGGCATTATTGTTTGGTGAGAACTGGTGCATTGAAGATGGTTATGACATGATCCTTGCGAAAGGTGATTCTGAGTCGTCGGTTGAATGTGTGGACGATCTCAACGAAACTCTAGAGAATTCTTAAGGATGTATCTAACTTGAAAGTCCAAATGTAGAATACTGGATTCATTCTTCAACATTGCTATTATAGAGGAAACAATGTAGACGACAAACTATGTTTTATAGAACCCCACAACAAGAAATATGAAGACTTAAATTTGTAGATTTATGCTCTGAGGTAAAAGGTCTTATGACTATTGATAGATGGGTCTAGCTACCTGTAAACTCATTAAAAAGAAAAAGAAATAGCTATGGTGAGGATCGCCTTAAGAATGGAATGATTATTTTGGTGTGTAAAAAAATAAGATTCCTCTTGTAGGACTCTAATTGTAGCAGTTGCATTTTCATCGTCTATCTATGGATAGTGATCGATCCTTTAGAATTGTGGAGAAATAAGTCGCTTGTATACTTCCTCAAATCACTGTGTACTTTTGCTGGAAGATGAATAAAATGTAGATTTGCTAATTAAATATTTAGGTATTTGATAAAGTGTATATGCGTCTATATGGAAAAAATTTCTGATGCTAAAAAAGGGAAGAAATTTAAAATTTTTGAATTTTCATCGAAGAAATTCAAAATTCATGAAGAGCATATGATTTGTTCCTACATTGATGTGGTTTAGTTACATTAGATATAGAGATACACATAATTTAGATGTATCTGGTTATTATGTTGATGAGATGCATTTATTTGAACGCGCCATATATATATATATATATACATTTTGGGACCAAAATGGGCTAAGAATTATAATATCTAAAACTCATAATAAAGCAAGTAATTATCCCCTAAACTAGTGGATTTTATATTATTTTCTGTTTTCCTGAACTTTTGCGTGGACTCCCATTAACATGGTTTTGGACCATATTGAAACACTCCAAAAAGTGCCCGAAAATATTTTTGGAAATGCCCATAATTGTAGTTTTTATATATCTCAAAATTCGTGCATGATATCAAAAATCTGACTTCATATTCTAGATCACAGGGCAAAATTGAGTGGGAAATGGGTATAACCCGGATTGTAGAAGACCCCATAGCGAAAAATGAATTTCGCCAACTTTGCAATTCCAGTGAGGGTCCGCGACACCTTCGCGACGCGGACCCATCACGGGCATGTGTAATTTTTGGCCAATTTTCTATTTCAGCCTAAGGCTTTAGGGTCTTGGGCCTAGGTCCTCCTATAACGTAAAAACATCTATACTTAGTCATTTTTTCAACTCTATATCACTCAATACACTCTCAAAAGCCTCTCTAACACTTAGCCAAATATTTTATCCAAATTCAAGTATCCCAAACTTATTTTCGGGTCTCAAGAAACTCATTGAAGCTTCAATTTCTCATTCAGATCTTCATCAAGGAAATCCCTAAAGTTGAGGTATGTGTGTTTCAACAATTAGGTTCTTTCATCCATGGTGCCCAACCTTCCTTTTTTATGTAAATTGCATGTTTCCAAGTTGAATTATCTATGGGTATCTCTTATTATGAATTTGATTATAAACTATGTTGGGATTTCATAAAATGTTGACTGTTTAAGCATGTTTTGAGCTATGAATATATGATCTATTATGAGCTTTGATAAGGGGTTTCAATATATCTTGCATGAGGGTGTTAGCAAATGTTGATGGGTTGATTTACATTAAATTTTCTCACATGATTTCACTCTTGAATTGCATAATTTTGAACTAAGATTACACACCCGTCAAGTGTTTGATAAAATGTTCGATCAAGAATTCTTGAGCTATTGATGATCTATTGCATGGCCTATGAGTCAAGTGATTTATGCTGATGAAAGAAATATATGTATATGTTGAATTCATGAAAAGTATCTATGGTGCTGCAAGTTGACCTAAATTTATTGGGGGGTATTAAGCCTATTCACTTTGTTGAGGGGGTGTTAAGCCTCAATAACCTTATCGGGGGGGAGGGGGAAGGACTGGTGGTGGTGGTGGATTAAGCTCGTACTACCTTGTTGAGGGGTAACTACCTCAATCTCCTTGTCGGGGATGGTAAGCCCGTACTACCTTGTTGAGGGATATGTACTTCAATCACCTTGTCGGGTGGTGGTAAGCTCGTACTACCTTGTTGAGGGGTATATACCTCAATTGCCTTATTGGGGGGTGGTAAGCCCGTACTACCTTATTGAGAGGTATGTACCTCAATCACCTTCCAAGGGGGTAGCAAGCCTTGGAGTTCAAGCAAAGCTTTCTTGGGCTATATGGATATGTTCTCTTCCTACACATGTATTATGTTCTATACAAACATGTTTTACTTCAAGCATTGATCATGCATGCCGTGTTGCTAATATACTATCCCTTGCTTATGATTATGCATTTTTACTATGTTACCTAACTCTTGTTGCATTGCATCCTACATACTTAGTATATTCAAACGTACTAATGTATACTTTAATCCTACATGATGTTACCATGTAGAAATCGGAGCTCCTCATGATCCTCCTCCTCATGGATAGTTTTGACATCTTGCAGATAAGCATTTGGTGAGTCCTCAAGTTTTGGGACACTAGCTTTGCTATCTTACTTTTGTTATCTCTTTATGTTGGACTTTGATACTAAAAGGGTGAGCCCGAAAAGTGTCTTGGCCCCTGGCCAATCTATGTTAGAGGTGCTATTAGACAAGTGCTGTAATTATGCTATGTTCTTGACTCTTGGTTCTTTATGGTTATCTAAGATTTTCCTTAGTCCCTTTATCCTTATTTAAATCTCTTGATGTTGTTTACTTTGCTTCTGCGACCAAAGATGTGTGATTGATATGCTAAGAGACTTGTTTGGGTCTCTTTGGGTTTCCATTTGCTGTGTCACATCTAGGCCCTATACTTGGGTTGTGATAAATTTGGTATCAGAGCTAGGTTGTTAATAGTCCTCGAAATCCAACACATTGCATCGATTAGAGTTTTGTTTATGGTTGTCAAGTGCACCATAACTATGAGCAAGAAGCTATGATGCATTTAGGAAATATTTCCGTTCTTCTTGATCTATGTTGAGATATATAAGTTAAGGTAAGGCTTTCCCCTAATGAATGTTCTTTGCTATTTTAGATCATGCCTATTCCGAGAGGAAGAAGAGCTTACACTCTCGAGGAGCAACTGGCCCCTCCTTCTCCTCAAGATGGGGGAGTGGCCCATGAAGAGTTCCGGGATGCTATTATATGCTAGCCCATGCCATAACTAATCAAATCAACCAAGGGTCCCAAGCCCCTCATGTTCCTACTCCGGCTTCTACGGTGAGGGATTTCACAAGAATGAACCTACCAGAGTTCCATGGGTCTAAAGTGGCTAAGGATCCTCAAGAATTTATTAATAAGGTGTACTAAGTGTTGTATATTATGGTGTTAGGTTGGAGGAAAAAGTGGAGTTGGCAGCCTACCAACTCAAAAGGGTGGCCCAAATATGGTTTACTCAATAAAAATTGGAGAAGGGGAATGGTGATGCTATTTTTTGGAAAGAGTTCAAGGCAACATTTCTCAACTGGTTCTTCCATCTTGAGCTATGGGAGGCCAAAATGATGGAATTTATGAGTTTAAAGCAAGGGTCAATGAGTGTGAGGGAGTATGCCCTCAAGTTCAACCAACTCTCCAAATATGCTCCTCAATTGGTGGTCGAGCCACGGTCTAGGGTGAACAAGTTTGTGATTGGTGTATCCTATTTGGTGAATAAGGAGTGTGGTGCCGCTATGTTAATAGGTGATATGGACTTATCCCGCCTCATGACTTATGCCGAACAATTAGAGGGGGAAAAGTTGAGAAAGAGGAGAATGGATGAGGCTAAGAGGGCCCGTTTTGAAGGTGGATTCTAAAATTCCAATGGTGTCTGACTTCCTCAAAGCCAAAAGTTCCAAGGCCAAAGTTCTTTAAATGCTCCCAATGGAAGGGTTGCTGATGATAATCAAAGATCCCAAGGTGGAGGTGGTGTGGTGCCTAACCCAATGTGCCAAAGGTGTGGTAGAGGCAATAGTGGCCCATGTTTGAGGAGCACTAATGCTTGTTATGGTTGTGGTGAAGTGGGGAACAAGATGATTGATTATCCACGTAATCAAAACAAAGGTAGAGATGACTATCCATAAGGCCAAGGTGTAAATGTGGGTCCTAGGCAAAGAGGAGGCCAACAAGGGGGTGCTCCAAGGCAAAATTGGTTCAATGCCCTTCAAGGGAGACAAAGGGTAGATGAGGTACCTGATGTTATCACCGATATGTTAAAAGTCTTTGATTTTAATATGTATGAATTGATAGACCCAGGTGCTACTTTTTCTTTTATTACTCCTTTTGTTACCAAAATGATTCACGTTAAACCCAAATTGCTATGTGAGCCATCTGAAGTGTCTAATCCCATTGGTGCGTCCATTGTTGCTAGGAGAGTCAATAGAAATTGTCCCGTATTTTTTTTGCATAAAATATTGCATTGTGATTTTGTTGAGTTAGATATGGTGGATTTTTATGTCATTCTTGGGATGAATTGGTTGCATGTATATTATGCCTCTATTGATTGTAGAACCCATAGGGTCAAATTCCAATTCCTTAATGAACCTGTCCTT
>JAOTQJ010088750.1:15552-45827 GCA_025642045.1 Solanum sejunctum
TGATCGATTACCTGATTTTCAGTCCCTTTTTTGTCGATAACATCAAATTTGAATTCTTGCAAAAGGAGTACCCATCTGATCAATCTTAGTTTTGTATCCTTTTTAGCCATCAGATATTTCAGTGCTATATAGTCTATGTGCATGATCACCTTAGCTCCCAACAAGTCGGAACAAAATTTTTCAAAGGCAAAGACTAAGGCAAGCAAATTATTTGGTGACTATATAATTTTTGTGGGACATATTTAGTATTTGCTAGCATAATAAATAAGATGCAAAATTCTCTCCCTTTGCTGCCCCAAAACCACACCTAGCACAACCCCACTTGCATTACACATTAGTTCAAATGGTTGTGACCAATCTAGAGACATAATAATGGGTATCGAAGTCAACCTTCTTTTTAATTCTTCGAAGGCTTGCATGCATGCATCATCAAATACAAACTTGGCATCTTTCTATAATAACTTGCACAAGAGTTATGAGATCTTGAAGAAGTCCTTTATGAAGCGACGGTAGAATCCTGCATGGCCTAGAAAGCTCTTGATACCTTTCATTAAAATTTTTGGTGGTAGTTTCTTGATAACCTCAATTTTTGATTTATCCACTTCGATTCC
Source organism: Solanum sejunctum (assembly GCA_025642045.1). Classification (NCBI taxonomy): domain Eukaryota; kingdom Viridiplantae; phylum Streptophyta; class Magnoliopsida; order Solanales; family Solanaceae; genus Solanum; species Solanum sejunctum. The sequence continues at coordinate 16,164 of JAOTQJ010088750.1, forward strand.
CTTGCCAGAAATTTTGTAACCAAGAACTATGCCTTCTTTGACCATAAAATGACATTTTTCCCAGTTCAGCACCAAATGGCTCTTAACACATCTTTGCAAAAAATCACACAAATGTAACAAACATTATTCAAAAGACTGGCCGACAACGCTAAAATCATCCATGAACACCTCAATAGTTCTTTCAACCATGTCAGAGAAAATAGACATCATGCATCTTTAAAATGTGGATGGAGCATTACATAATCTAGAGCGCATTCTCTTAAATGCAAAGGTACCATATAGGCATGTGAAAGTTGTCTTCTTTTTATCTTCGGGTGCAATAACAATTTGATTATACTAGGAATATCTATCAAGGAAATAATACCATTCTTTTTCTACCAGTCTGTCGACCATTTGATCTATGAAGGGCATAGGAAAATGATCTTTCTCAGTAGAAGCATTGAGTTTCTTGTAATCCATACATAGTCTCCACATAGTGACTGGTCTCATAGGAATCAACTCATTCTTTACATTATGCACCACTATGATACCTCCCCTTTTTGCAACATACTGCAATGGACTAACCCATTCATTATCAGTGATTGGGTAGATTGCTCCTGCATCTAACCGCTTGATGATTTCTTTTCGCACAAACTCTTGCATTAGTATGTTTAACTATCTTTGATACTTGATGCTGGGCTTGTAATCCTTGACCAGTTAAATCTTGTGAGTACATATTCTAAGAGGTATGCCGATGATGTCTGTAATTATCCACCTGATGGCCATTTTGAATTGCTTGAGAATGCAGACGAGGGCCTCTGTTTGGGCTTTGTTTAAATCAGCTGCAATTATGAATGGCAATGAACTATTCTATCCCAAGTATGCATATTTCAGATGCATTGGTAGTGCCTTTAATTCTAACTCTAGTGGGACTTCTACAGAAGGCTTCGTTGGTGGCGTTTCCCTGTTGTACAACTCTAACTCTAACCTGGCCTGTCACCTTGGCCCAAATGACACCCCAAGAGCATTCACTGTTATCCCATAATTACGAATGCTATCATACTCTAAATTCATCAACATAGCTAAAAAAGGTTCAACTCCCAGCCTCAACTCAATCGAGATCTCTACTTCACCATCTTCACTCATTTCAATCATTGAGACAACCTGAAACTCACAACTCCTTCTATCTGGTTGGCCCACTTGAAACATAATAGTCTATTCACCAAATCTTAAGGTAAGCAGACTCTTTTCCATATCAACTAATGCTCTCCTTGTGGCTAAGAAGGGTATCCCCAAGATGATAGGAACTGCAAAATAACTTCACAATTAAGTACAACAAAATCAATAGGAAATATAAATTTATCTACCTTGACCAACACATCTAAAGTATACCCACAGGTTTTTTGACTGTTCTAACTGCCATTAACAATTACATCTTTGTAGGAATAAGGTTTCCTAAATCGAGCTTTCTGAATATGGCAAGAGACATCAAATTGATGTTGGCTCCCAAGTCACATAGTGCTCTAGCAAATGCAAGTTCCCTAACTATGCATGTTAAGGTGAATGCACCCGGATATTTCCACTTCTACACCAAAGATTTTATGGTGATGGCACTGCATGTTAAAAATTTTAAAAGAGGTCTTGTCTAACTTTGTGCTACTTCTTTACTAGGTCTTTTATCCATTGTACAAATCCCGACATCCTCTCAAGAGCCTCAACCAAGGGGATGTCCATTGACAACTTCTTAAGTATCACTAAGAACTATTCAAAATTACCCCCCCTCTTTTCTCTTCCCGAGCCATTGGGGAAAATGTGTTGGGGGCATTGGAAAAGTTTTATATTTCCTTGGTTTCCCATTTGTGCTGGGCATCTCTGTCTCCTCGTTTACCCTCTTTCTGCGGTTTCCATTTTAAACCATTGGCATAGGAGGATCAACACTGCTTTTGCCATCTCGAGTCATCTATGCCTTGCAATGACCTTTATTTTTAGGATTTTAAACCATATTGTTTGGTAAGGTGCCATTTTGGCGTTGGTTTAATTGCGAAGAAACTTGCCTAAATTGATGTTCTAGTTGCTTAATCGCCATCGAGTGAGATTCTATTTCTTAACTACTACTTAAAATAACCATTTTCATTCCTTTCAAGCCTCATCTTCGTGGTCGACTCTTTTCAACAACTTGTCAAACATCTCTTCAAGCCTAGAAGTGCTTGGCATGACATCGTGGTTGTGGGGCAGCACATAAGGACCGTTCCTATAAAACTATCTCTTCTACCCTATTCGGCATCCGAGACTCTCTCTCTTTCATAGTCGTCACCTCAGTTATCTCTATAAGCACTATCATGGTTGTAGTTCCGACCTTGATTCCCACAATCTTGCCTCTAATTGTCCGAGTTTGACACTTGAGGGTTGTTTTGGAAACCCGCTGCTTGATTACTCATAAAATAAGCATTTTCATCAAAGAATGGATCTTCATAGATGAGAGCCTTAGGAGGTTGGTGAGTGATCTCCTTGACACTTGCTTGGTTTTGCTTCAAGACCAATTCCATACTTATGCTAAGTTGAGCAAGTTATCCATGATCTCTTCATTGACCTTTGCTTGCTCATTGCTGGTGTTGAGTAAACAAGAAGTTTTCATTGCACCTCACTCTGATTAACCCCATGCTTTATTGGTTTTAACCACTTGCTCTATTCTTGGGGCTATTAATACAAAAGCTTGGTCAAGAAACCTGCCTCCCATGATTGTATCGGTGCAAGCTTGACTATTCTCATCAAATGGCTGATAGAAAATCTTAACCAAGGCATCATCAACAATTTTGTGATAGGGGACCATTCTCAAGCATTTGGTAAATCTCTCCCAAGTTGTGCTAACGCATGACAATTGCTTAAAGTTGTTTATTTGATACTTGAGCTTCAACTTCTTATAATTTGGGAAATACCATTTAAGAAACACTCTCTGAAGCTTTGCCCAACTTGTTATTGTACCCGAAGGAAGCTCAGACAACCACACTGCTATATTCCTAGTCAATGACAATGGAAACACCTGCAAACCAATGATATCAAGGGAAAGATTTTGTGTCCCTATGACACTATTGCAAACAAAACAACATTATGGAGATGATGGTGGGGATCCTCTGAAGGTACCCTGGTGAATAACTCACGATTTTAGAGAATTTAAAGTAATCCACTTGGCATTGATAATTTAGCATCTACCTGGTTCTATCCATCAGCATTTTTGTTAAAGTCCCCAAGATGTGGCCTGTTATCCCTTCATGATGGATTCTTGTCTCTTCCCATATTATCATTCATATTCATTTCTTCCTCAACCGCGATGTCCTTATTCACTTGAGCCGTTCTTCTAAAGAGTCGATGGATCTCCAAATTGGTTGGAGTTAAGGGATTACCTTGGCTCCTTGTGTTGGGCATACAACCTAGTACACCTTACAATTAAAATCAAATAACAAAAACAAAAGTAACATACAAGAGAGTTTAGAAATTAACACTAGAACTAACTAATAGTGAAATCAAGTCAAAACCTAGACGTATTCCCAGACAATGGCACCATACTTTTTGTTTGATGTTCAAGGTCCAATAAAAAAGTGATCGTTGTCAGTAATTAACCTAACCAAAGAGTAGGGTCGAATCTACAGTGAATACAGGGTTTGACTGCAAGACTTCACTACCAATTATTTAAAGTATTTATAACTAAAATCTTTAAAAAGGGGGGGGGGGTTGTGATTCAAGAACAAAAATAAATATACACTATGCTACAATGCAGGAAAATACTAAATTTTAGGGATAACTTGGGAATTGTGTTCCCCATGGTTAGTTGATTTGATTAACCTAGATAACATAACTACAATTGGAGATTTGCATGCAGGATGATAACTTAAGTTCTTCCAACCCTCTTGTGAAGGTGAATGTGAAATTTCATCATGGCATTTGGTCGACAACTATGGCGTGCCAACTAACCATTACCTATTATCCTAGTTAACCTCCCCTTTGTCAGGTTTGGTTGATTAGATGAGAACACATCAATCGAATTACGTCATCTATTTTCCTTTTCCTATTCATCACTACCTTGGTCGGGATTATGATACTAGGTGGGATTTAGTGTTGGCCACCACCAAACAACAATCATAATGATGAAAAATAGACAATACATGCAAAATCCCAATCATAGAAATCCACAAACCTAGATCATCTCAAGTTAACTACTCATGGTTACCACAACCCAAGTTGTGGGTGCTTAGCTATTCATGGCTAAGGTAAAACCAACAAAAATGCAAATACAACACATGATTGAGAATTTTACCCAAAGCAATGAAGATTAAAGGCACCACAAGTTGCAAACCACAAGCTTGATAGATTAACAATAAGTATAAAGCAAGATTTGTAAATCCCCAAAATTGGGTTTTCCAAGAGAAAAATGAAGAACTTTGCTAGAACCCTAAAATATTTTTAAGAGAATATTCGAAGGCACATTCAATGTCTCTAAAACTGGAATCTCATTTTTCCCCCTCAAAATAAAACCTAAGTTAAAATATTTATAGTAGTTACAACTTTAACCCTAAAAATTACAAAGAAAAGATAGCTGGCAGCTGGTACGTCTCACATGTACGACTCATAGGTCACCCTACAAGTCATAATTGGGGTCTTGTATCATGTTCTTGGTATCTCAAACTCAACTGGTATGACCCACTGGTACGAGTCATAGCTTAGGCTACAACTCTTATGCTTCTCTCGTAGTCTAGGCCTTCAATTGTTGATCCAAAGTTTGGGCTCTCTGTTTCCTGCTACAAGTACACCTATATGAGTCATAGTCAAACTTATGACTCGTAGGATGGCATCATAGGGTTGACCTACGCTTAGCAAATTCCTGATTTTGGTCTCTGTTTCTTGCTATGATAACACCCTATGACTCGTAGCTTGGGCTACAACTTGTAGGTAAACTCGTATGTCCTATACTTCAGCAAAATCTATAATTTTCCTTCCAAATCACGTCAACCTCATTTCTACAAGAAAAACACAAAAATACATAAAAACCATAAAAAGTCGCATTAAGAACCCATAAAATCCTTTGTCTTAGGCATCAAATGTGCTATATTTTGACAACGCATCACTTTTTTGATCCATTTTGTCACTTGTATAATCTGCATTAAAAATCAATAAAGATTAAAAGTATATGTCTTTTTTTACCAAAGACTGTATGAACTGGTTCCGACTAAACATAATATCAGGTCAACTAGCAGTGAGATAGAGAAGAGATCCAGTCATACCTCTGTATTTGGATTCATCTACACTCTTACCACTTGGATCAAGATCTAGATTTCAAGATGGACTCATGAGAGTGTCGATAGGGTTTGCATTTTCCATTCCAAATTTCTGAATTAATTCCTTAGCACACTTACTTTGGCAGATAAAAATCCCTTAGTCAGATTGATAGATTTGCAGTCCTAGAAGGAAAGTTAACTCACGTATTAAGATCATTTCAAACTCATTTTGCATGAGATTAGCAAATTCCTTGCACAGATCATCATTAGTACTTCCAAAGATAATATCATCGACATAAATTTGAGTGATAATGTTGTCAGAGGATAATTTCTTAACATAAGAGTAGTGACAACACTTCTATGAGAGAAACCATGAGTTAATAAAAACTTACTTAGTCGATCATACCAAGCTCTGGGAGCTTGTTTAAGACCATAAAGAGTTTTAGAAAGTTTGAAAACATAATGGGGAAAACCAGGATGTTGAAAGCCTGGGGGTTGTTTTACAAAGAAGACTTCTTCAATAAAACCATTTAAAAAAGCACTTTTAACATCCATTTGAAACAATTTAAAACCCTTGGAAGCAGCACATATTAAAAGAATGTGAATAGATTCTAACCTTGTAACAGGAGCGAAAGTCTCATCATAGTCAACTCCCTCATGTTGAGAGTATCCTTGTGCAACCAATGTATCCTTGTTCCTAATTACCTTTCCATCTTCATTCAACTTGTTTCTAAAAACTCATTTAATTCCAATGATAGAAGTGTTTTTAGGTTTGTCAACTAAGGTCCAGACTTGATTTTTCTCGAACTGGTCTAGTTCCTCTTTCGTAGCTTTAACCCATTTTGAATCTTTCAGAGCTTCTACAACTTTCTTAGGTTCAAGTTGAGAGATGAGAGCAATATTTTCACTTTTCTTACTGGAATCTCTGGTTCTTATCCCATCATACATTCCCAATGATGAATTTCTTTGGATAATCTGGTTCACTTCTCCATTCATTCGAAATTATTTTGGTAGTCAGCTAATTTTTGTTACTAATCATTGACTGGTCCTTTTCTATTGCTTCTATTGATGAGATGATAACACTTTGAGTGTTTATAATTCATTATCAGAACTATATTTTTTCTCAGGTATATGATTAGATTCATCAAAGACAATATGAACAGATTCTTCAATAGTAGAGGAACGCTTATTGAAAACTCTATAAGATCTACTAGAATTTGAGTAACCAAGAAAAATACCTTCGTCGCTGTGTGGGTCATACTTACTCAAATTTTCCTTACCATTATTGTGAATGAACCACTTACAGCCAAAAAGATGAAAGTAACCAATGTTTGGTTTCTTTCCATTCTATAGTTCATATGGAGTTTTCTTCAAAATAGGTCTGATGAGGTACATATTAAGAATGTGACATGCTGTACTGACTACTTTAGCCCATAAATGACGAGGGAGATTATGTTCAGATATCATGGTTCTAGCCATGTCTTGAAGAATTTGATTCTTTCTTTCAACCATTCCATTTTATTGAGTAGTTCGAGGCTCTAAGAAGTTGTGTTCATATCCTTCCTAATTGCAGAAGTTTTCAAATGCGTTGCTATCAAATTCTACTCCATGATCACTTCTTATAGCGGAATATAGTAAGCTTGTTCTCTATATTATTTCTTACAAAAGAACTCAAATTGTTTTAAGGTTTCATCTTTGTTAGCTAAAAAAACATTACCTAATTAAAACACAAATAATCATCAGCAATAACAAAAGCATACCTTTTTTCTCTAATGCTAGCTATTCGAGTTTGACCAAAGAGGTCCGTGTGAAGAAGCTGCAAAGGTTTTGTGGTAGATACAAAATATTTTATTAGAAAGGAGTTTCAAGTTTGCTTACCTAGTCAACATGCATCGCAGATGTGATCCTTAGTGTAGTCAATCGTTGGTAGGCCAATAACCAAATCAAGTCTAGCCAGCTTTTCAATGAGTCTCATATTAGTAAACTTTCTATGCTCGATCCATGGATATTATGACATAGTGATCACACCCTAGTTACTCATCTCTTTTGAGGATAAAGCGGCCGTTGTGACATATAAAATCTAACCAAGGTTAGGGTCGAATCCCATAGAGAATACGGAGACTCATAATGAATTCTCCAATACGCAATTTAAGTAATTCATAACTCAATTCTCTGAAGGGGGTGGGGGGGTTTGCAATATTCAACAAGAAAATAAATTAAACTAACTAATATAAGAGACAATCAATAACGGAGAACAACTTGGGTATTGTGTTCCCCAGATTCACCAACTCGATATCCCCGGGTAACCCAATTCTTGACTAAGTATAGCATGCAAGACGATAATTTAAGTTCACCAAGACCTTCGGTCAAATGTGAGAGGCGAATTTCACTATGTGACTTGGCCATCTACAAAGTGTCCAATACTAACTATTACCCATAGTCCCAATCAACCTCCTTTTGGTCCAGTTTCAGTTGATTAGATGAGAACATATTATCAAATCCTGTTAATCAATCTCTTTTCCTATTCAATTACCACGTGGATCAAAGGTAACACTAGGCAAGTTCTAATGTTGGACACTACTAGAAAACATACAAAACGAAGAGAATTGATCCATAAATGCAAATACGTATTCCAAGAATCACAAATTATCTAAGTTTATTTGGTTAGATCTTCATGGTTCCCACAATCCCAAGTTGTGGATTTAGCTACTCATGCTATGGGTAGATGTAGAAATTATGAATTGAGAAAAAATAATTAAACACTTACCCAATTGAATTGAAGAATCAGCAAATCCAAAATGAATTGAGAATCACAAGGTTTGAAGATCCAATTAATTCACAAGTGTATTCTTAAAAATTGAGGTCTCCAAGTACAAAACCCTAAAAGTACTTTCTAATGACGTTCTCTACTGTACTCTCCTCAAAAATAATCTAAACAGTACTATTTATAGTAATTATAATTAAGTCCTAAAAATTAAAAAAACTGATCGACAACATTGTATAACAAGTTTTTACGACTCATAGAGTGATTTACGAATCATAATTGGGGTCTTTTTTTAGCTTCTTGAATCTTGGACTTCATTGCCATGAATCAGATTTACGAGTCATAGAATGATTCAAGACTCATATTCCACTCTCATAGACTTCATCTGCATCAACTGGTAATTCACTAGAAATCTTGACTAAACCTTCCTATATGACTCTCTACGACATGTATATAGGTCTCGTATAACTGAACTTCAGAAATCATACTTCACTAGAATTTGTCACACAACCCTCGTGTACAACTTATAGAATGTTCTACGATCTGTATAGGCTCTCATGAGTTACAAAAAAACTAGAAAAGTCTACAAATTTACCCCAATGTCATGCCGACCTGCTTTCCTGCAAAACAAAACACAAAAATACATAAACATCATAAATGTCGAATTAGGCAACACAAAATCCTAAGTTTTAGGTATCAAAAGTGTTGTATTTTGATAATACAGAGGCTCTCGTAAGTCATTGAAATCCCGAGGTTGCGAAATATTCTCCAAAAAAGGTGGGTTTTTAATCTGATCGTCATCATTAACATTTTGATTCAAGGCTACATTGCCCCCGATGTTAGCATTTTTTTGGGCCATTCTTCTTGTAATTCTTTAGATCTTTAGATCAAGTTGAGTTAAAGGATTGCCTTGATTCCTAGTGTTGGGCATAAACTACTAGTATACCCTCCAAAGAAACAAAAAAAAAGAAGTAAAAGACAAGGGAACTAAGGATTAACACTTGAATTACAACTGCTAGTGAATTTAATTAAGTCTAGCCGTAACCACCACTATGCCACCATAGTCAACCAGTGAAGATTTAGAACCCCTAACCACCACTACACAACCATAGTCAACTTCTTCCAACCTAACCCTCAATCTAGCCATGCGGTGGACCTCCGTAGCCACCCTTTTGCTACCACCATCAATATAAACTAGGCTACCCATGGGTACCCTACTCAAAGCACTGACCATAATATTAGCCTTATCGAGATGATAATGTACACTTATATCACAATCCTTAAGAAGTTCTAACCACCTTCTTTGTATCAAGTTGATATCTTTTAGGTGAACACATTTTGGAGACTTATGATTAGTAAACACATCAACAATCATCCCATACAAATAACAACGCTAAATTTTCAAAGAAAATACCATGGCAGCCAACTCAAGGTCATAGATACGATAATTCTTCTCATGCATCTTAATTTGTACAAAAGCATAGGCTATCACCTTACTATTTGGCATCAAAACACAACCCAAAATAATTTGGGAGGTATCACAATACACAACAAACCCTTCCGATAGAGATGAGATAGAAGCAGACACAAGCTTATCCTTCAAGGTTTAGAAACTCTTTTCACACTCATCGGTCCATACAAACTTATCTTTCTTTTTGGTAAACTTAGTCATAGGAGAAGCAATAGAAGAGAACCCATTCACAAACCTCTGGTGAAAACCCACTAAGCCTAAGAAACTTATAATGTTCGAGGAAGTCAAAGGTCTAGGCCAATTTCTAATCAATTCCGTCTTTCTAGGATTGGGCCTTATTTCCCCATATTAAATACTCCCTAAAACAATGGCCTTGATGGCCACACTTGTAGCAACTATTCTCTTCATCTTTACATTCTTCTAGATGCAACCTGCCATATTTCCCACAAGGTGGCTTCCTTTAAGATCCAAGAGTCACACTTGCTTGAAACTGTCCACCCTGTGCCCTAAAGTTTGGCTGACCTTAGGACTTTTGATCATACTTATGGCTCGGGGCTAGTGCACTAGCTAAAGATGGTGCATAGCTAGAGGACCTCTTCTAGAAATAGGACTTATCTCCATTACTCTGCTTGGTCTAATTGGGCTCAGGCCCTACTGACTTAGCCTTCTTGCTCAGCTGCTCCTCCCTATCTTTCTTCTTATGCTCCTTAGTTTGTTGGTATAAACCATTATTCTGAAGATATTCATACCTTGGATCAGCAATGTTGCCTTGCACTCCTTCTTCATATGTCTACCCAACAAGAATATGAATTTCCTTGTCCTAGCTCGCATATCCTAGACTATCTTTAAGGCATACCTAGATAATTGGATGAATTTTAGGTTGTACTCCTCATTAGTTAGCCCCTCCTATTTCATATTCACAAACTCCTCAACCTTTGCCTCCCTCAGCTCCTGAGGAAAGAAGTGATCGAGGAAGCCACTCTCGAACTCATCGCAAACAGCGGGCTCTGTATCCTCACTTTGACTCTCTTCCTACTGATTGTACCAAACATTACCCATATCCTTGAGCTGATAGGCAGCAAGATCCATTTCCCCATCCTCAATTGCATACATCTTTCAACACTTTCCACATCTCATCAATGAAGTTCTGAGCGTCCTCCTCAACCTTTGAACCAATGAAGATCGGTAGGTTCATCCTTAGAAAGTTTCTCAGTCTAGTGGTAGCCGTTGGATCTTGAGATATAGAAGTAGGAGTATGTGAGCCCTATTTCCCGATCTAGGTAGTTAAAAACTGTATGAGCATGGTGATAGCTCCTCTAAACTCAGCCTCTATGGTAAAAGTAGGTGGAGCGATAGGTGTCACAGGAACACTAACAGTTCTCGCTATCGAGCTTGGGCCCTCATTTTCATCTAAGGAGGCACCCCTAGAGTAGGGCTCTCAACATTGTTAGTCAGAGTATTCCTTTGGGTCACGGTTCATTTAGGAGGCATAATCTGCAAGCGCATAACACACCAGTTAGAAAAGAGTTTTGTACAGTCTTAATTCTATTGCACAAACTTAGAACATAAGAAAGTTTAACAATTCCTAATGTCCTATAGCCTCCTGCTTATAAATTATGATGCACAACACACCAATAAACAATACTCTACTAGACACAGCTTCATAGACTCCCTAGGACTTTTAAACTTTGTGCTCTAATACTAAGTTTGTCACACCCGGGGGTACCCTTAGCGTGGTCGATACTTGAAGAACCATTGCTGATTCCCTAAGAGAACCATCTGACCACATCGTCACATCATTAACTCAATATCAGAACAAAGATCTCAAATAGAAAGATGTTATGTGAAACAAATATTACTCTATTGCAATATAGTTTTCCAATGAAATAAGTTGGAATACAAAATACTCATCGGATCCTCTACTCAAATTTCTACCAACGCTCTATTCAACAATCTAGATGGTGCTATGATAGGCCATGGACACTCCAAATCAAGAAGGAAGAGTACTAAATTAAAATAAGAAGAAAAAAGGTCCCTCCAGAAAGCAAGGAGTGCTCGCCAACTCTAGAAATATACTGATCTGGACCTCAACGACGCACAGGCTGAAGTCCTCTAGCACTTTTATCTGTATCATCAAATGATCCAGGACCAAATGGTTGTCAGTACATGGAATATATTGGTATATAAAATGGCTCAAGAAAGTAAAGCTCAACTCACTCACCTTGACTCAACAACTTATGCTCAACTTATCACATGCAAATTTAAAAGTAAATCATGCATTTAAATTATGCTCAGTAAAAATAAACTTTGTTTGAAATATCACGCTAAATCAAGGTTGCTTATAAGTTTTACTTATAATCCCACCACCTTTAGTTTGGTGATGCATAACGAATGCGATAGCATTGCCCTGCCTATCCTAAGGTGCCATGATAAATGATGATCAACACTCTCTTGGATCCATAATAAATGTCCATTTTTTGGACAAGAGTTGCCAGAACGGGCTGTACAACTATCCTATATTGGCAACGTAGTTCTGTGGGTTAAAGTAGATATTTACTCACTTATAGCTTGGTGCTCGATACTCCTCCCAAGGCTAAAACATGCTCCACTTATCATTCAACTCAATCCTCAATGTTCAGTCAATCAACTCAAAACTCATCATCATTAGGTTATCTCATCTTAGTTACTCATCAATGCATTTAATTAGTGCAAACCCTCAAGCTCAACCCAAACTCAAATGGTCATTTATACTCACTCAATTTTACTTATCATGTAGTGAAAGTAAGAAAATCATATATAGTAATGTATGTGACACAATGCGACATATTTCTCATACTCAATTATACTCGAATTACATAATTCAGATACTCAAACTCAACCTCCACTCTGTAACATGCATCGAATTGCATAAAATCATGAAATTTAGGGTTTATGTTATCGAGTATAAAACTTTATCTCGATGTATTATAGAAACTATGCAATGCAGCAAGTACCTCACACATTATCAGGAGAATTCTTAATAATTACAAGAATTTAGTATTTGGATAATAGAATTTCACAAATCTCAACTCTTTTTTCAAATCCTGACTCATGTAGATGAAAGGGGCATGTGGAAGAAGGTGGTTCCACACTTTAGTAAGCCTTACATACCTGGAGATAGAAGAAACAATCAAACTTTAATGGATCCCCATGCTAGAACCAAGAATTATGGCTCTTCTCCATCCTCTGGTGCTCTCAAGAAAGCCCCAAGTGTGAAGAATAGTGGCAAAAACATTTAGGGTCTCATTTAGGACTTAAATTAAGTCCAAAATGTCCAAGGGTTAAATTAAAAAGGGTAGGAATAGACAAAATTACCCTTCTTAAAACCAATCGCCTGAGTCTACGAAACCCCCTCTAAAGGTCATAGAGCATCATACGGGTCGTAGACATCTTCTCATGAATGAGGGGTCTGAAAATCTGAGCTACTGAAATTTGGCGCGAGACCTCTCCTACGAGTCGTAAACTGTTCTACATGTCATATATTACCTCTCGTGAATAAAGGGTTCTGAATTTAGAGTTACTGGAATTTGTCACAAACCTCCTCTGTGAGCCATAAAATACTTTTCAAGTCTTATACCATCTTTTATCTAGGCATAAGACTTAGAGAATTTCACCAAGTCATCTAGGGTTTTTACGAGACCCATTCCATGAGTCATAGACTTGTCTATGAGTCGTAGATGACCCTTATGAACTTACTTTTGTAGTTTTTCTCAGCATTTTCTTAGCATCCTCTATGCATCTACACCATATTAGGTAAAAAGAATTAGGGGGTGCTATATAAATCTACAACTAGGGTGGTGGGAACTATGAAGAACTAACAAGGTAAAACTAGATAATTGGTAATTCTTGAAAAGTGTGCATGCATGTATTAATTAATTCTTTTTGTATCGAATGCTTTCTAGTGGTGACCAATAATAGAACCTGCCTAGTCTTAGTGACTGAATCAAGATAATAATTAATAGAAAAAGAGAGTAATTAATATCTATGGTTCGTAGATGGCCCTTCATGGTTTCTTCCAGGGACTTTTCTAAGTCATTCTTCTAAGCTTCTCCTAGGCAGTAACATCAGATTAGGTGGGATGAACTAGGGGGTGTTTCACTCCTAGAGCTTAGGTATGACATATCAACCAATTAATCCTAAAATATTTCAAGACATGATGCCAGAAATATCACAGTAGCAAGCCTTTCGTCACTTGAGAATGTATTTGGTCGTTATCGACCTTAACATTTTAAGATGCCCTAAACTTTACCTCACCATTCGTGCTAATGTCCATTGACATCCTTGATGTTATCTATTAAAGATTTAGGTGACTCCAACATTGATATACAAGGTAATGAGTTGGATGATTTCAATGATGAAGTGATAATGAAAGAGAAGTTGGTGAACGTAACCATCCATGAAGGAGAGGCGTGTCGTTTTTCCTAAGCATTATGGAAGTGCTACTTTCACAATTCTTATATTATATTTTTGTTTCAGCTACTACTTTTTTTATGTTTAATAATTAAAATTTACCCTTACTTATTAGGGCGTCACTATCTTTACAAGCATGGCAAAAAGAAGAAAGCAATGGATAACAATGACAGGCCAAGAACTCCCCTAGAATGCTTTTTCAGAATCCAATAGTGGCATGAAGGTTATCTTTTGAGTTTTTCTTAAAATCATTATGGATACATTGAATAAGCATTTAAATCTGTTTTATGTTTTTAATTACTAGATGTGAAAATTTGCTACGGTTAGAAACCACACATATTGTTACATAAAGTGCAATAGTTTTTGAATTTTTCATTTAGTACTCCAGGTAGTTAGACCAAGTTAAAAATTAACACTGTGTTCATGTTGGCTTTGAAACATTGTCTTCACCAGAGAAATGAACAACAAGCTCATCAGAGAAGAGAGGACCAATAGCTCATACAAGAAGGAGATGCCGTATATCAAGCATGAAATAGCAGAGATCTGGATGCAACTTTGAGTATGTGTAATCTCTTGTGAAATGAAGTAGGTTTGGTGATTCTTCTTTTGTATACATTAATATTAACAAGAAATAACTGATATATTAACACAATTATAATAGCTAGTTGAAAGGAAATTAATACCACTAAAATTTTCTGAACGACGAGAAAGCAGCTAATACATTAACAATAAATAACTTAGCCAACTAAATAACTACCAACTTAAATTTAATTACAATTTGGACATCGATACCTATCATGTCTAATCTTCTTACATAACCTACAAGATTATCCATATATTGCAGGACCACGATCTATCTCATTAGTCATTCTAGTTATCCTTGTTAGATTGGAACGATGATAGAATTTATTACTTTTCATTCTAAAACTAGGAGATAGTGAATAAGCCTCGCTAATAGCCCTCCCATTCCAACAGTTACTGTCATGACATGTGAACATGGAAAGAGAGAATTAAACCATTTTCCACAATCACATTCTCTTTCATTTAATGAAACACAATAAGGACTACCACCAGTACCATCACCCTACATAGAACTAACCTCGTATATCTCTGTGGATATATTCCAATTAAAAACAAAGTGACCTTTTGAACTTTCATAAATTTTCTCCCACTTCATTTTAAACCTCCCAATTCATATTCTATTTTGTTCCAGAAGATGGTATGCTATTGAGACCTACCTATATATCATTCAACAATTTGCTCTAATGAAAGTCTAACCATAGAACTGACAGGCAAGCCTTGTGCTTTTTTCAAGCATCTATTGAATAACTCTGAAAGATTTGTTGTCTGCACCTACAATTGTTTTTCATCATAATGGCTAACATTTATTTGTCCAAGGGAACTTCAATGAGATTTTCATATGTTTCAATATTTTCTTCTTTAATTTGCCACATCAAGTATTTAATCTTTCTTTTTTTTTGATGGGCTGAAGCAGCCCTCCACATCAATTTACTAAGATCCTTGTTTGAAAATCTATATTGAAAAATGCTCTTAAGATTCCTTATGTAGAATCAATGGACCGCTCGAGGTTCCTGAAATCATTGTAACTCTTGCAAACTAGTCAAGATTCTTTTTTTCCTATCAGATATAGTGCATATATCTTCTTTCTCCTGAATCACATGTGCGCTCAAATTTTAGAAAACCACTTACATGCCTCTTTTAACTCTTTGTTTACAGTAGCAAACGCTAGAGTAAGAATATTTTCCTATTTCCAAAGGTTATCTCCAGCTTTTCGGCCTTGAAGAAACCACAAGCAATCCAATAAATTATAAAACTTGCATCTTACAACTCGTAGACTCTATATTGATGCTACCACCTTGAATTCATTATTTTTGGCAAACTCCAAATAGTTACAGTTCATTTTAATTTTTCTTTACTACTAAAAGATACACCTTTTCAAGTCTTTTTTGGCTTTCTCGGGCCAAATATAGCAATATTCCATCTCAGATTCACATATCGACATGAAAATATCTTTCTCACTCTCTAATGTCTATAAGTAAGTAGGGTATATCATGATTTAACATTTCATACAAACCATGATTACATTGATTATGAAGACTTACGCTAGTATCTTTTTGAGCAAAACTTTAATATCATCAATTTCTTCCTCAGGTTCACTCTTATCATCATCTTCTGAAGGTTCGTCGTCTTATGACTTTCATAACTAATTTCAACATTTACATCATTATACATATCAACATTGATTTCATTATCTTTGTTAACAAATATATTTAGTTAAATTCTAGTATGTTCACGGGATATAGAAGCTTGCTTTAAAAGCATCATTTTATATTCTAAAAGAGTATTTCTTGAATTAATAGGATATAATTTGTGTATACTGATAAAAAAGTTTACCAACAATATATTGTTGATGCATGACAATCGATCATGAATTTGCACTTTTTCGAGATGTTTCAAAATGCATATTATGATTTTACAAGTGAATTGTTGGGCTCCCATGTTTGTTGTGTTCTTGGAAAAATGAGAAGTTCTTTCTTGATGCTTGAATGTGATGGTTTGATGAGCTATTTTCATGACTCCTACTGAAAAGATCATATCGTGAGGTATGGGTATATAATATAATCTACCAAAAAGGCTATGCCGTAAGGTAGAATGACTCATGGCTCCTACCGAAAAGATTATATCGTAAGGTACGGACATCCTATAACACCTACCGAAAAGGCCATACCGTAAGGTACAATTCATATTTCCTACCAAAAAGATTATAATTACAAGGTAGAATAATTCGCAGCTCCTACCTAAAAGATTATATCGTAAAGTAGAGGACATCTGATACTACCTACCAAAAAGACTATGTCATAAGGTAGGGGTATTGGTAACACTCTCTAAAAAGGTTATATATAAAGTAAGTGGGTGGCTATGTGGCCCATCTCAAGCATGTTTTTGTAAGTTTCGAGCATACATATATTTTGCATTGAAATTATGTTCATTGATTATGACTAAGTATGTTTTACTTCAAGCATTTATCATGCATGCCATATGATATTATACTATCTCTTGCTTGTGCTTATGCATTTTGATTATGTTACCTATCACTTGTTGCATTGCATCCTATATAATTAGTACATTAAAATATACTAACACATACACTATGCCTACATGATATTACCATGTAGGAACCGAAGCTCCTTTTGATCACTGTCCACGTGGTTAGTTTTGGACATCTAAAGATAAGCTTTGGTGAGTTCTCAAGTTTGGGGACACTAGCTATGCTATTCTTACTTATGTTATTTCCTTACGTTGCACTCTTGATACTATAAGGGTGAGCCTGGAAAGTATCTTGGCCCTGGCCCTATCTATGCTAGAGGTGTTGTTGGACAAGTGATATAATTATGCTATGTTCTTGATTCTTGGTTGTTTATGGTTATCTAAGAGTTCCCTTAGTCCCCTCACCGTTATTTAAATGTCTTGATATTGTTTGCTTTGCTTCTGCAACCAAGGATGTGTGATTGATATGCTAAGATGCTTGTTTGGGTTCCTTCGGGTTCCTATTTATTGTGTCACGTCTAGGCCCTAGGCTTGAGTCGTGACACGTTTTATATTGATTTGAAGATTTAATTGGATTTACGGACATTGGGCTAATTTAAGCTGAAAATGGACTTGTACTTGGGAAGAATAGTTTGTGAGAACACTTGGATAAGTATAAGGATCATGTGGTACAATTATAAGTCTTGAAAACAGTGACTAGGCCAAAGCAATGATAAAGTTCGCAAGTGTGAGGCTATCTCGGAAATAATCAAGACACTTTGTTGATGTTGTGCTGAGAAGTTGCTACTGCCCATACCAAGTCAAGCAGCTCATATGGTGGGGTAAATATGAGGACAAGCAGTAACTAAGAGATCCACGAGTATATGAAATAATTTGGAGCAAAAAGGAACAAGCAAGAGCATCATGGAGCCATTCACAACCCGTGGTGAACTTGATCGATTGTGAACATGGTCATCCAGGTAAATGCATCCAGGAACCTCATCGAACGCCTTACCACAAGCCCTTGCATGACTCATGGTGAGCTCCACGAGCTGTAAAGGTGCTCATGAAAGGTAACAAGATAGTGGTAAATCCTTATTCAGTATGGAGCAAGGAATCCTTTCACGACTTGTGTACACCTTCATGAGTTATGAAGGTGCTCGTGAAGAGGAACCTGAGTTTGAAAGTTACAAGACCAAGTCAAGAACCATGGAGGGCCATCCTTGGTCTTGAAAAGGACCAAGAGTCTTGGTCCTGGTCATGAAAAACACCATGGAACACTGGACATTGTTGCACGCAAAGGCAAGGTCCATGATGCCTTTCACGACTCGCGGACACTCTCACGAGTTGTGAAGGTGTTCGTGAAGGAAAAGGTCTGGTATATTCTTTTTATACCAATGAATACATAAAGGATAGGTTGAAGGCTCGTGAAAATGACCACGATCCATGGTCAGTCCCCGAAGGAGAATTTCGTCCAGATTTCCAAGTTTCCTAGTTTAATTAGGGTAGTTTTTCCTATATTATTTAGGATTAGGTTTTAGTTACTATATAAGTTTGTTTTACTTTTATCAAAGGATACATTAATCCCCACATTATGGGGCTGCCAAAAAATGCAAAACACCTTAATTTTCCAGTAACGCCACATTCAAAAGCACGCCTGGACAGTAGCAAATTAGCACAACTTTTGGTTGTGTGTTTTCTTTATCATTTGAAGTTGGAATGTAGTTTTTGGCTCTCAATTATCTGTGTGATTCAAGACTTGGATTGTTTCTTCCTTCTAAGTAGTTTAAACATGAATTACACTATAATATATGTTTTAATTCTTGCAAGTTCGATAATTTAAACCCACAACTAGGGTTATGGGAACCATGACTTTCTTACAAAGTAGGAAAAGGTTAGGACTTTATTGGGATTTGTGTTGCACGTCTTGTGATGTTCTATATCTAAAAGTCTTTCTTGATGAGTGCACACATTAATAACCTGCCCGTATTCATTGCTTGTCTAGAAGGGAGGTAGTGATTAGGAAAAGGACATTATAATAGAAATTCAAAGGCGGCAGCTTCGTCTAAGCACTTGAGACCAGGAGGTCATAGTTCTCTGCGATACAGAGCGAGGTTAGTAATGCACACATTTTGAGACAGGAGGAGATGAATGAAATACTCTATTAAGGACCGGGAGGTGAACTAGATGTTACCTAACTTACGAGAATTTGCATCCAATACAATGAACAATATAACCAATGTTAATTCCGTACTAGTTATGTCAAGGGACTGCAACCCTAATCTCTATTAATACTATCTAAGCCATAGTTTACATTTGCATTCGCAATCGCAATTGTAGTTAGTCATTATCCTTAGTTTAAAACCCCCAATTTTACATTTTTTACATTGCTTGTTTTCTAAAAATATAACCAATGACTGAGATAGGATAACTAATAGATTGTTTCAACCTAGTCCCTATAAGATTGACCCAGAATCTTAATTAGGTAAATAGACTGCAACGACCGTCTATGTTTATTCATAGAAGTACATTTGAATGTTATCAAAAATGGTGTCATTGCTGGGAAGTACGGCTTTTGAAATAATCTACTAGTTTTCTATTTTTTGTTTTAGTTCTATTTCCTAATTTTACTTTTGTTTTTTGTTTGTTTCTGTGTAGGGAACAAGTTGTGTATTCCAGACACCTGGAGTAAGGATTCATTTTTGATTCGTTATGATCCTGAACTGCAAAGATCTATTAGAGGGATGAATGCATAAGAGCATGAGGCAAAAAAGTACGAGAACTAGGTGATAATTCACACCAGGATAATGATGGCATAAATGTATTAAATGAGGAACTCCTACTGCCACCACCAAATCAACCAGCACTACAAGGATAAGATTAGAGGCCTATAACTTTATTATATGATGCTGATGCTGACTTGGATGGTGCGGGTGCTACTGGTGCTACAGTACTTAACTTTCTCATGGAGTGAAGTTCACTATCACAAGCACTATGCTGCAAATGTTAAATTTGAAGGGCCTATACAGTGGATCAGCTAGCGAGGATACAAATCAGCACTTGATGAACTTCATTGCCACATGCAACTCATTTTGGAAATTCTTGAGGTGAGTCATGCAGTCATACACCTATGTTTATTTCCATTGTCTCTACCTATGGAGGAAATGAAATGGCTCAATGATTTGCCTCACGATTCTATCACCTGTCGGAGGGAGTTGAAAGAAGCCTTTTTGGAGAGGTCTTTCGACCATCTCGAAAGTTACAACTCAAGGTTGAAGTAAATGCTCCCAAGCATAAACCGTTAGAGGCCCTACTATGACTTGGGAAATGTTTCGACAGAAATTGAAGCAGTTCTCAAACCACAATTTCATAGATGAACATCTGAAAGTGGTATTTTATAGATCCTACAATTTTGTCACTAAACCAGTTATTAATGCAGCCTGTGAAAGATCATTCATGGCCAAGATATTCCAATATGACCCAATAATTATTAATAAAGTCTCAAAGAATAATAGGTCTTGTTACATGAGAGATTCGGATAGCATTGGGCTATCTTTGAGATGTCAGCAGAGTAGAAGTGAAGAGAAAAGGAGCAAGACTAAGGAATATCTCAAATCAAGAGCCAAATGGATTTACTGACCAAATACTTATTGTCTTGTGGTCTTAAAAAGAACAATACTATAGACAATGCAAATATGTCTTGTGGTCTTAAAAAGAACAATGTTATAAATAATGCAAATGTGTTTGATGATCATGCCTTTGACCTTCATGAGGATTCCAGGTTCGCAAAAAATGAGGGAGTTTTCAAGACTTACTACTCCAGGAACCAAGGTTGAAACTATCAATAGGATGGGTACTATGATAGAGGAGAAAACATGATCAAGGAAACTCATATCATAGATACAACTATAAAACTGATCAACACAATGCTTATGCACATTCAAAAATAGAAATAGAGCTGAAACAGGCTCAAGCAACCAAAGGTTCAAAGAGATGGTGATGAGGGTGCTCCAAATGGTAGATTCAGCTGAAGCTGGTGTCAAAGAGTTGAAGAATGATATGTCAAGAATGAATCAGGTGGTCTAGTCACACCCAACCTCAATCAAACATTTACAGCAACAAATAGGCTAGATTTGAGCAGTAGTGAATCAGAGGAAGAATGGTGCACTACCTAGTGACACTATTCTACATCCTTAAACTGAAAATTGATTTTAGTTTTAGGTATCTCATGCCACAAAAATAAATCAAGCGATGCATGGGAGGCAACCTATGAGGGTACTTGATGAAGTCTAAGTAACTAGGTACACTACTATTGATGCTTAAGGCATCACAGGTATGATCACTTCCCTTATTTTATACACTGGTTTGACACACATTGGGGACAATGCTTAAATTTTGGTGTGGAGTGGGGAATCCTAAATCCTGAGGAGTTTTTCTTGTCATATTCTTTCTCTGAAAAAGTATTATCTAGTAGAACTGGCATGCTTAGGTTGTTTTATTTGTGGAAATATAATTGTTTATAAGAGTCTATAGTGACCAATGATTTTTGTGGAAAAATGTGCCCTAATTCAAAAAACAAATTCAAGGAGCATGTATGTTCATGCATCCCACCCTGACTAGCTTGTGCTGATATACACTTGCAAAGTATTTTATACATTGTCTAGTTGGCATATTGATGAATAAAGCATGACTTTGTTAGCTAGTACTGAATAGTGTAGAAGATGTACCATGTGTGGTGAGATTAGTTGTTTTACTCAATTAATGTACTTGTAAGCGAGAACTTGTCTGGGTATTCCGACTAAAACAACTGAATGATTGAATTACCAAAGGATCTTAGGCCTTTTTGTTATTGATAAGTCACTTAGTCTACATTTGACCAACCAAATGAATTATACCACCCACTAAATCCTTTTACCTAATATGGAGTAGATGCACAGAGGATGCTGAGAAAAGACTAAGAAAAACTGCAGAAGAAGATTTACAAGGGCCATCTACAACTCGTGGAATAGGTCTCGTAAAACCTCCAAATAACTTGGTGAAATTTTCTAAGTTTGAGGCCTATATATAAGATGTTATATGACTCATAAAGCATTTTACGACTCGTACAGGAGGTTTTGTGACAAATTCCAATAACTCAAATTTCAGGACATCTAGTTTACGAGAGGTAGTTATGGCCAGTAAAATATTTTACAGCTCGTAAAAGAGGTCTCGTGCCAATTTCCAATATCTTAGATTTTCAGATCTCTCATTCACGAAGGCTATCTACAACCTGTAGAATGCTCTACGACTTGTAGAAGAGGTCTCGTAGACCTTAGGTGATATTAAGAGGGGAAATTTGTCTATTCCTACCCTTTTTAATTTAACCCTTGGATGTTTTAGACTTAATTTAAGTCCTAAATCAGACACTAAACGTACTTTCCACCACTCATCACACTTAGGGCTTTCCTGAGAGTACTAGAGGAAGGAGAAGAGCAAGAGTTCTTGGTTCTAGCATGGGGATACATTGATGTTTGGTTGTTTCTTCCATCCCTACATATGTATGGCTTACCAAAGTGCGGAGTACCTTCTTCCGCATGCCCCTTCATCTTCTTGAGTGAAGATTTGGAAAAAGAGTTGAGATTTGAAAAATTCTATTATTCAAAAATGAAAATTCTTGTATCATTATGAATTCTCATGATAAGATATGAGGTACTTGCTGCATTACATAATTTTTATATATGAAATTGAGGTGAAGTTTTATACTTGATAGCATGAGCCCTAAATCACATGATTTTATGAAATTCTATACATGTCACTGAGTTGAGGTTAAGTTTTAGTATTGAGTTGAGTAATGTGAGTATGATTAAGTATGAGAAGCATATTGCATTGAGTATCAAATTGAGCTAGTCTAAATGACTGTTTGAGTCTAAGTTGAATTTGATGATTTACATTGATTGAATAAGTTGATGAGTAACTGAAATATGTTAAGATGAGATAACCTAACGAGGTTGAGTTTTGATTTTATTAATTGAGCATTGAGGATTGAATTGATTGATGAGTTGAGAATGTTTTAGTCCTAGGACCAATATCAAGCATCAAGTTGGGATCAAGTAAATATCTATTTTAACCCACAAAACTATATTATCAATGCATGATAGTTGTACAACACATTCTGACGACTCTTATCTCAAAAGTGGACATTTATTATGGAACCAAGATAGAGTTGATCATCCTTTACCATGGCACATTTAGAATGGACGTGACAACAACGTCGCCTTCATTGTCCATCACTAAACTAAAGATGATGGGATTAGTTGTTGGATAAGAGAAACTCCTAAGCACATTGATTGAGCATGGTATTTTAAAATTGAGTCTATTTTACTGAGTATATTTTAAAAAGCATGATTTACTTCAAACTTGCAAATTCTAAGCTGAGCATATGTTGTAGAGTCTACATGAGTGAGTTGAGCCTTCATTTCTTGAGCTATTTTACATACCAGTATATTCCATGTACTGACATCCATTTAGGCATGCATCATTTTATGATGCAGATACAGGCAATAGAGGACTTCATCCTGCGCACCATTGAAGTCTAGATTAGTGCATTTTGGAGTTGCTGAGTTCACCTTGCATTCCAGAGGAGCCCTTTTACTTTCTTTGATTTGAGGTGTCCATGGCCTGTCTTGGCACACTCTGGATCATTGAGTAGAGGCTTCATAGACACTGAGTAGAGGCTTCATAGACACTGAGTAGAGGATTGTCGAGTATTTTGTATTCTAAACTTATTCATTGAAATCTATGAGATAGTTGAATTATATTTTATTCACATGATGTACTTTCTAATTGAGTATTATTCTTCCACTTTCAAGTGAAATTTGATTATGGGGCCAAGAGGTTCGCTCGGGGGCTAGCAATAGTTTCTGAGTGCCGGCCATGCCAAGAGTACCTTCCCAAGGCGTGACAGGAACTCGTTCACTTTGAACTAACAATTGAGCCTATATAGACCTTTTTCTTTTTAATCATCCAACTCACCTTTCTTATCTATCTGAAGATCTTTACTTTGACCTTAGTCTTTCCAAGGATGAACCTAAACCTAGGCTAAAAGCCTAAATTAAGGGTGGCTTATGCTAGCCTTAGTCCTTTAAAAAGACATCACGTACATCAACTCAGGCAAAAAAATCTAAGTTGAGGGTGACTATTATAGGTAAAGCAGAAAAGTTAAGATTTAAAAGAGATAATTGATGAAAGAAAAAGAAAACTTTGGAATGTGACCGTGAGCAAAATAAAAGAGCAAAAAAAGAAAAGAAAAAAAAAGAATGAATGATAATGAAAATCACTCCCAATGGTAAACAAATGTGGGCAAATATGGGCAATAAGAATTTGGGGGCTTAAAGTAAATGACTAGGTCAAAGTAGCATTTTTGAGGAGAAAATTAGTCACTTTGATCCTAAATGTACCCTTCTCTATCCTAAGCCTACATTACAAGCAGCAAAGTCCTAATGTGATGCTAAAAATGTTGTTCGATAATAAAGGTGGTGAAGATAAGGACAAGCATATAGTCTGTACTTATGTGAGTCTACTTTCCAGTCTCTGTTTTGCATTTGTACACTGGGTGTGAGACTTTATTGTAGTGAGAGCACTATCCTTACACTATTTAGTTACTAATGTAACTGTTATCTTTGTTTTCGTTTACTTGGTCAATTGTGTGTGGTATAATGCCTAACTTGATCTATGTGAGACAGTTTGGGTCTGAGTACATTGTAAGCTTACTTTTTGGGCATATGTGACGATTGAGTGGTTACTATATGATTCTTGATGGATACTTGTATTTGCACGTCATTATGTGTTGTTTTTAGTCATTGCATGAGGAAAAGAAATGATTCCAAGTTGGGAGTGTGGCTGAACTGTGAAAATATGACCTTTATAAACTTAAAACATAGGATTATTATAAGTTCTTAAGTATTTGTTAGTTTAATATGTGTCCTATGTTGATTTTATAGGAAAACAAAGATTTCATTAGGTTTATGGACATTGGGATAATTTAAGATGAAAATGGACTTGTACTTGGGAAGAATATAGTTTGTGAGCACATTGGACAAGCATGAGGATCATGTAGCACAGTTATAAGACTATCAAATAGTTACAGGGCCAAAGCAATGATAAAGGTCGCAAATGTGAGGCTATCTTGGAAAACAATCAAGACACTTTGTTGATGTTGTGTGGGAACGTTGCTACTGCCCATGCCCTATCAAGTAGCTCATATGGTGGTGTAAAGATGAGGACAAGAGTAACTAATCTATCTAGGACTATATGAGATAATGTGGAGAAAAAAGGGTCAAGCAAGAACACCACTGAGCCATTCATGACCCATGGTGAACTTGATGGATCTTGAACATAGTCGTCCAGGTGAATGCATCAAGAAATATCATCAAAAACCTTACCATGAACCCTTTTATGACTCGTGGTGCAGTCCACGAGCCGTGAAGGTGCTTGTGAAAGGCACCAAGGCAGTGGTGAATCCCAAGTTGCAAAGGCACAGAGCTTGGCAGCCTTTCACGACTCGTCTACACCTTTAAGAGTCGTGAAGGTGCTCATGAAGTGGAACCTGCGTTGGATAGTTTCAAGACCAAGTAAAGAGCCACAGAGGGCCATTCTTGGTCTTGAACATGACCAAGAGTCGTGCTCATGTTCATGAAAATCACCATGGAACACTGGACAGTATTGCGCTCAAAGGCAAGGTACATGATGCCTTTCACTACACATGGACACTTTCATGAGTCATGAAGGTATTCAGAAGGCCAAGGTTTCCTGGATTCTTTGCATGCCAAGGACGACATCAAGTAGAGGTTGAAGGCTCGTGAAACTAACCATAATCTGTGGTTAGTACCTCGAAAGAGAATTTCGTCCAGATTTACACATTTCCTAGTTTGATTAGGATTGTTTTTCCTAAATTATTTTGGTTTAGGTTTTAGTTACTATATAAGCTTGTTTTATTTTTATCAAAGGATAAATTAATTCCCAGGTTTTGGGGCTGCCAAGAAATGCAAAATACCTTAATTTTCCAGTAACTTTACATTCAAAACCACGCCTGGACAGTAGCAAATTAGCAAAACTTTTGGTTATGTGTTTTCATTATCGTTTGAAGTTAGAATCTAGTTTTTGGCTCTCAATTATCGGTGTGATTCAAGACTTGGATTGCTTCTTCCTTCTAAGTAGTCTAAACATGAATTACACTATAATTTATGTTTTAATTCTTGCAAGTTCCATAATTTAAACCCACACAGTTGTGGGAACCATGATGTTTTGACAAAGTAGGCAAAACTAAGGTCTTTATTGGGATTTATCTTACACGTCTTGTGATGTTCTTCATCTAAAAGTCTTTCTTGATAAGTGCACGCATTAAGAACCTATTTGTATTCATTGCTTTCCCCGAAGGGAGGTAGTGATTAGGAAAGGATATCACAATAGAAACTCGAAGATGACAGTTTCATCTAAGCAATTGAGATCGGGAGGTGACAGTTCTCTAAGATCCAGAGTCAGGGCTAGTAATGCATACATTCTGAGACCATGATGTGATTTAGATATTGCCTAATGTAATGTCCTCATTGGACATTTTTGGCTTTATCCATAAAAATTATCTTTTTACCCTTTGAAAAGTTGCTTTGGGCCTACTTTGAACTATTTGAATAGTTGGAATTGAAATCCTGCATTTTAAAAGTTGAGAATATGAGTTTTGGTCCTTTTGAAAGCTTAAGTTGTTGAAAAAGTGAGTTTTTGTGTCATTTTGAGTTTCAGAGGTCTGATCATGGATCCATCGATTCCATTAGCTCTGGAATGTTGAAACTGAACTGCAGGAATGTTGCAAAACTAAATTTGGAGTTAAAAATGACGTTTCTAGGCCCAAAGTTGTGATTTTAGTCATTTTTAGAATCAAAGTTTGACTTTGATCAACACTGGGAGTTCGGAAGCTTGGATCATAATTTCGTCAGTTCCACTAGCTCCAGGTGATGAAAATAACACTAAAAATGGTCTTGTCAGAATTTTTGGAGTTGCGAAGGATAGTTTTGGTAATTTTGAGTTTAAACTAGTTTATTGAACTTGCAGTGGTAACTGTATCATGGAGACCTCAGAATAAAATTCTGATTATTCCTTTGAGTTTTGATCGCTATTTTGGTATGGATACATATTTGGTTGTGAAATTCTAGTTTTGGACGAGTTTCGAGTACTATTTTTAAGTTTTTGATGTTGGCTAATTTTGCTGGTGCATAGTTCCTAGTGCAGCCCCTTTTTACTATCTGCGTTCATAGAGATGGACCTGGTTTTCTAGCTGCTTTCACTGAGCAGGACCTGGTTCTCCACCTGCGTTCACGGAGGTGGACTTGGTTCTCCATCCGCATTAGTTAAGAGCATTTCGCTGGTCAATTATAAAACCCCGAGAGACACCATTTCTAACTCATTTTCAACTTCTAAGCTTTTTGGGACTATTTTGAAGAAAGATTTTTGAAGACTTGTATTGGATAAGTGTTTCTAACACTAAACTAATCATTTTTCATGAGTTTTATCTTGATTCTATCCTTGATTTCATAAAATTAATCACCCAAAATTTGGGGGTTTACTTTAACCCTTGATTTCTCATTCAATGTGGGTTTGATTTTAATGGAATTTTTTTCCATGAACTCTATTTTTTTGAATAGAACATGATTCTAAAATCAATTTTCAGATTTGAGACTTTCAAAGTTTAGCCTTAATTTTGACCATTTTGTCCCTAAGCATAAGCCAATATTGGTATCAAAATGCTCCTCTTGATGAGTAGTAACTATTTTTATGGTGCTTGATCGAATTGGATGATCAATTTGAGGACTTGAGGTGATTGAAAGCTTGTCCGAGTGCATTTTGGAATCGAGGTAGATTCAACTAACTTTTTGGGGACCGGATTTGAGTTATTGATCTTGTCATGTGATAATTGTGATATTTAGATGGATAATTGTGCAATTGGTTTGTTGTGATTGAAATGATAATGGTAAGTAAAGACGGTTGAGCCGAATTGTTGTATAATCTTGATCATGTTTATGAACTGAGTTGAATAATGAGGAGTTGATGAGAATTTGAGATAGAATTTTACTAGATGAGTCTTGTTAGACCAGTTGCGATGAGTAAGGTCTAGTGATAATGTTATACGTGTAGTTGTTCAATTGAGGCAGTATCAGTGTCATTGTTACATGTGAATATTTGGGACGAGTTAGGTCCATATATTTATATTCTTGCTTACTTGGGATGATTTAGGTCTGATATGGTTGGTTTTCTTAATTACTAATATAATTATGATGATCGAAAATATAATGATGATATGGGCATTAGCTGTGACACTTGATATTATTCCTTGGGTGCATACGATTTGTATGAGCCTCATGCTTTAGTATCTCTACTGCAATGCTACTTTCATGTTTACATGCATCATTGAGTTACACTGTTAATTTATGTCTATTGTGTGTGGCTTATGACATCCCTTGAGCCGAGTAGGAGTCAAGGACATTATGATTCACTTTGGAACCACCCTCGCCCCCTTGACGGAGAGAAATGCCCCAAAAAGTGCCCAAAAATGTGCCTTGAAAGTGCACATAATAGTAATTTCCATGTATCTCAAAATTCATGCGTGATATCAAAAATCCAACTTTATATTCGTGATTAGGGGGAAAAATTGAGTGGGTAATGAGTCTAACCTCGAAATTAGAGAAATTGTATCAAAATTGCATTTTTAAAAAATGACGAAAAACAGAATCAATCTGCGTCCTTAGCGCAACGCGGCTAGGGTGTTGACTAGTGTTAATTTTGTGCCAGTACACTATTTCGGTCCAAGGCCTTAAATCTTTCCATGAGCAAAAACACCTATACTTAGTCATATTTCAACTCCATATTATACAAGACATCCCCCAAAACTCTCTGTAACACTTAGACTAATATTTTAACCAAAATTCAAGTGTCCCAATCTCATTTTGGATCTAAGGATTTCTTTCAAGCTTCAAGTGCTCAATCAAATCTTCATCAAAGAAATCTCCAAAGTTGAGGTATATGGGTTTCAACCATTAGTTCATTTCACCCATGGTGCTCAATTTTCCCTTTTTACATAAATTGCATGTTTCTAAGTTGATTTACTTATGGGTCTTGCTTATTATAAATTTAGCTATAAACTATGTTGGATTCATAAAATGTGACTGTTTAAGCATGATTTGAGCTATGAATCTCTGATACATTATGTGATTTGACCAAGGGTTTTGATGTAACTTGCATGAGGGTATTACCAAGTGTTGATGGGTTGATTTACATTGATTTTTCTCACGTGATTTTACTCTTGAATTGCCTGATTTTACGCTATCATTATATATTCGCCAAGTGTTTGACAAAATGTTTAGTTTTGAATTCTTGAGCTATTGATGATCCATTGCATGACATATGACTTGAATGACTTTATGATGATGAAAGGAAGGTATATATGTGTTAATTTCATGAAAAGTATCTGTAGTGTTGTAAGGTGACCACACCTTGTTGAGGGGATGCTACACCTCAATCACCATGGACGGTAGGGTATGATAACCATCAACCAATTTGAGGGGTTAGCACCTCAATTACCATGGATGGAAGGGTGTGACAACCATAAACTAATTGAGTCATTGATACCTCAATCACCATGGATGGTAGGGTGTTAG